>CM024590.1:41999911-42223409 GCA_014182565.1 Eucalyptus marginata | reverse complement strand
GAATTCTCAAGATTATGATATTTCTCTTTATATTTCCTAACTTGAAATTTCCCACGTGCAAAGCATATGTCAATTTCGGTCTCATTAAAAAAAATGACGGGCTTATATGAACGAAGATTTTAACCAAATCTTCATCACTGCGGGCTTAGTCCAACTTGCTAAATTAAAGTTCGGAACCGCCAATTCAAATTCATCCGTCGAAGGTCTAATGCAAATGTAAAAAAAATGCTCCTAAAACTAGATGTTATGCAATTTTAATTCTAATATTTTTGTTTAGGGGTTAAAATTAATCCCTAATTTTTAATGCGGTAAATGACTAATGGATTCGCCAAAATTTAGGTGTCAACAGCTGCCCCTCTTTGAAAGCGAGCTCGAAGAGGTTGCCTTCAAAGACAAATTGAGACCTAAATTTTGACTATGCACATATAATGAACGATTTTTTTGTTAGAAAATGAATTCCATTTTTGAATGCAATTTATATGATGCATGGAAATGCTAATGCAAATGATAAATGAACCTACCTGGAATATCTTACCTTTGAGGAGGATAGAATAATTCGAGGTAATGGGTGTTACCTATCCAGGACCCGTACCATTCTACGGTCGCCTAGAATAGTAACATAACTTTGTGACGATGCTGCTTTCCCGGACCCGTACCATTCTACGGTGCGCCCGGTATGGCGAGAAATGAGCTTGCTTTCTCAAGACCCGTACCATTCTACGGTCGCCCAGTACGGCAGAAATGTTTTGTAAGGAACTGCTTTCCCAGGACCCGTACCATTCTACGGTCGACCAGTATGGCAGAAATGAGCTGCTTTCTCAGGACCCGTACCATTCTACGGTCGCCCAATACGGCAGAAATATTTTGTAAGGAACTGCTTTCCCAGGACCCGTACCATTCTACGGTCGCCTAGTACGGCAGAAAGGTTTTGTCTAGGACCCGTACCATTCTACGGTCGCCTAAACAAGGATTCATTTTCCAGGACCCGTACCATTCTACGGTCGCCTGAACAAGGAATAGGTGTTGTCGAGGACCCGTACCATTCTACGGTCGCCTTGACGGAAAATTGATTTTTCAGGACCCGTACCATTCTACGGTCGCCTGAATGGGAAAATTGCTTTTCCAGGACCCGTACTATTCTACGGTCGCCTATTAGAGCAATAAATGTTGTTTAGAACCCGTACCATTCTACGGTCGCCTAAACGGAGGTTTTTGCTTGGCTAGGACCCGAACCATTCTTCGGTCGCCCGGTCGTCCCGAATCAACTGAGAAAAATCTTTGGGGACAACTCAATCGAGTGTCAATGTATTCGAAAAAGGGAATACCTGTGCAATGACAAGTATTTAAGGTATGAATAGAGATATACTTACCTGGTGACATCTCCGTTCCTTGGGGACACGTCTCCTGCAAAACATGATCGTAGGAGAGACAACATGCATTTGTAATCACAGGCATGCATAAATTCCAGTAAGGTTCATGCGTGATAATTTCTATCAACCACGCATCATCTTAATTTCAATAGGAATGATCTCGAATGATGATTCCAATCTGAACGCATGAGCGTCATGGATGTGTCAAATGAGAGATCCTTCGATGCGAAAGGACTTTTCACTCATCCTCTTTAAAAGGGGCTATTTTATCCTGACCTTTGATGCAGGATCGTGACAATCATTCCATCTCACCATCGTCATGCCAGACAAGGGTTTGAGCAATCTCGCAAATGGTACGACCTCACCAATCTGAGGGGTCTTTAACGAGGACCGTACTGTCGATTTGGTCAATGACTTAACAAATGGGACTCTTTGAGTCGAAGCTATTGAAAGATGACATCTTGCAACTGTCTTGGGACTTACAAGTCAAGAAACATACGAAATGAGGCAAAAATTATCTTACTCACACTTCTTCAAGCGATGCTTTCAAGCATGTAAACTCTTACGTTAATTCAAGTGCCCTAATCTGAAGAGACTTTACAAGGGACGTAACGTAGGTTCGGTTGATGGGCTATGAAATGAAAGGATCATTAGGCTCAAAAAGTGTTTAGAGGGTCAAAAATTGGTGATCATCTTGACATTTTCACCACTTTCCTTCTCCACTGTTGAAGATTTTTCTTCTCATTAAATCTCCATTGGCTGCCACAGCATTTGAGTTTTGGTACCACCTTGTTGGGGATACGACTCATTATATCAAGAGTTTGATTTTTTTTTCTTTTCTGGACATTGGCCTTGCTTTTACCAGGCACACTGCTTTTTCATGCCTCATTTTTTTTTTTTTTAACAAAGTCTCCACTTGTCAGCATTCTAGTTCATGCCACTTGGATATTTTTGTCTTGCCCCAGTGTGAGGGATGATCACCAACTGGGTTTAATATGAAATGAATTCATAGGCTCAAGTGGGCTATGCAATGGATAAAGTGTATAGGATAGAGAAAGAACCGCTCTTCGTCATCCTAAGGCACTTAAATTAACACATAAGCTACATTGCGAAAGCAATACTCGAAGATTGATGCAAGTGTGAGTAAGAAAATTCCTATCATTCGTTTTAAATTTGTCCCAATGTGGGATGATCCTTGACAGGGATAATTTAAAGAATTCTTCATGTGTATGGGCTCAAAGGGCTAAACGATGGATATACCGTAGTGTTTCGGTAGAGGAAAAAATTGCCTCTCATCACCTTGGATGGCGTACCCTTTGCGAGATCACCCTTTTCCTTACGACATGGAATTTTTCACACAGCTCACTGGGATTTGTGTATGAAAAGTGTATGGAACAAGGCTTGCCTTTCATCATTCCAAGGTATTCCATTTGACACATTCAATTTATCTCACACAATTCATCAAGGA
Organism: Eucalyptus marginata; assembly: GCA_014182565.1. NCBI lineage: Eukaryota > Viridiplantae > Streptophyta > Magnoliopsida > Myrtales > Myrtaceae > Eucalyptus > Eucalyptus marginata. Next base: position 42,220,571 of record CM024590.1, on the reverse strand, counting down.
AGAAAAATGCAAGATTTATGACAAATTTGAATAATTCAACTCATTGAGGCATTTTATTCATCATAGAAATACTTGCAGTTCATGACATGACATGGCAAATTCTATCATGGATAATACTTCTTGACAGCATCCGAATTAACTGGAGTGGAAAACTCACGACCATCCATTTCTGCCAAAATTAGGGCACCTCCAGGAAGTACCTTCTTCACCACATATGGGCCGCCATAGTTTGGAGCAAACTTTCCTCCAGGATCTGTAAAAATTGGCAACAGCTTCCTCAAAACAAGATCATTTATCTCAAAATGTCTCGGTCGTACCTTTCGGTTGAAGGATCGGCAACTCTCCGTGATAAGTTTGGCCATGACAAAGAGCCTTTAGTCTTTTCTCCTCTATCAAGTTTAACTGCTCAAGTCTTTGCTGCATCCATTCAGCCTCAGACAAGTTCACTTGGGATAGAACTCTTAGAGAAGGAATTTCCACCTCCACGGGCAGAACTGCTTCCATGCCATACACCAAAGCAAAAGGGGTTGCCTCGGTAGAAGTGCGGATCGATGTTCGGTATGCCATTAGTGCAAAAGGTAACCGGTCATGCCAATCTCGATAATTCTCGGCTGTCTTAGCCAAGATTTTCTTAATGTTCTTATTAGCTGCTTCGACAGCCCCATTCATTTGAGGGCGGTAAGGGGACGAATTCAAATGCTTGATCTTGAATTCGCTGAACAACTCGTCAACGAGTTTATTGTTCAAGTTCGTCCCATTGTCAGTGACAATTGCTTCGGGACGCCATAGCGAGCAATTATGTCACGTTTGATGAACTTTACAACATTGCGGGCGGTGACATTCACAAAGGATGTAGCCTCGATCCATTTGGAGAAATAGTCTATCGCCACCAAAATGAATCGATGCCCATTTGAAGCCTTAGGATTGATTGGGCCAATCACATCAATCCCCCACATCGAGAAAGGCCATGGCTCAGAAAATTGGTGCAACTCAGTTGGAGGAACATTTATCTTATCACCATGAATCTGGCAGCGGTGACAACTTCGTACATGCTTAATGCAGTCACTTTCTAATGTGAGCCAGTAGTAGCCTAATCTCATAATCTTCTTAGCCATCATGTGCCCGTTCATGTGAGGGCCACATATCCCTTTGTGCACTTCTTGCATGATTTGAGTAGCTTCTGTTGCCTCCACACATCGCAACAAGACTGAATCATAGGATCTCTTGTAGAGATTCTCGCCACTGACGAAGAATTTTGAGGCCATCTTCGTGATGTACTTCTTATCAGCAGGAGTGCTTCTTTCTGGAAATTCCTGCCTTTTAACGTAGTTCATGATATCGTAATACCATGGTTTTCCATCAGGTTCTTCAGTTATGATCATACAATAAGCCGGCTTCGACAAAACTTCTATTTTCAATGGCTCAACTTCTAATCCGTCAGCAACTTGCAACATAGATGACAAAGTTGCGAGTGCATCAGCAAATTGATTGTGAGATCTTGGTAAGTATTCAAATGAAATTTCTTTGAATTGCTTCACAAGACCTTCTAGATACCGGTGGTATGGGAGCAATTTGGCATCCTTGGTCTTCCACTCACCTACAGTCTGTAGTATGATTAGTGCTGAATCTCCAAATACCATTAACTTGGCCACACCTATCTCGATTGCGGCTTGAAGTCCGAGGATGCAAGCTTCATACTCGGCCACGTTGTTGGTGCATGGGAATGTCAATTTTGCAGCTACCGGATAGTGCTGTCCATCTGGGGATATCAGAACTGCCCCAATACCAGAACCAGACAAGTTTACAGCTCCATCGAAGAACATCTTCCATGAGTCTTCATTTACACTTAAGACACGGTCATCAAGAAAATTGTCATCGTTGTTAGAGACGCCTGAATTCTCGGCCAATAGATCTGCGATCGCTCGACCCTTAACCGACTTTTGTGGCATGAATTGTACATCAAATTCGGAAATCAAAATTTGCCATTTGGCCAACTTACCCACCAGAGCTGGCCGATTAAGTAAATATTTGACGGGGTCGTTTTCTGTCACGAGAAATGTCTAGTAATGTAATGTATATTGTCGTAATCTATGTAATACCCATACTAAAGCGGCACAAGTCTTCTCAACATCAGAATACTTCAACTCCGATACGGTGAACTTCTTACTTAGATAGTAAATGGCTCGCTCTTTTTTATCAACAGGACTTTCCTGAGCCAACATTGCACCCAATGATTCACTATGAATGGTGAGGTAGAGAATCAAGGGATGCCCTGGTGATGGTGGGACAAGAACTGGTGGATTCATCAAGTACTGCTTCAATTTGTCGAACGCCTCTCGACACTCGTCATCCCAGTTGATTCGTGCATTCTTCTTTAGGAGTTTGAAGAATGGCTTGGCCGTTTCAGATAGTTGAGAAATGAACCGGGCTATGTAATTCGGTCTTCCCAAAAGACTCCGACTTCTTTCACCGTTGATGGAGGTTGCAGCTCACATATGGCCTTAGCCTTAGATGGGTCGATCTCAATCCCCTTACTGCTTACAATGAATCCAAGTAATTTACCAGATGTTGCCCCAAACACGCATTTAGCGGGATTTAGCCGAAGCTTGAATTCATGAAGTCGGTCAAATAATTTCTTCAAGGTTTCCATATGGCTTTTTCCAGGCCGGGTCTTTGCAATCATATCATCAACATAGACTTCAATCTCCTGATGCATCATATCATGGAATAGTGTTACCATGGCTCGCTGATAAGTTGCCCCTGCGTTCTTGAGTCCAAAAGGCATGACCTTGTAATGAAAGGTCCCCCACGGGGTGATAAATGCAGTCTTCTCCTTGTCGTCCTCTTTCATCCTTATCTGATTGTATCCGAAAACCCATCCATAAACGAGAATAGTTCGAAACCGGCGGTACTATCCACGAGGACATCAATGTGAGGGAGCGGGAAATCATCCTTTGGACTCGCCTTGTTCAGATCCCGATAGTCAATACAAACTCGAACTCGACCATCCTTCTTCATTACCGGCACAATGTTAGCCACCCATTCAGGGTATTGTGAGACTTCAATGAATCCCACATTTAGAAGCTTCATCACCTCCTCCTCTATCTTCTTCGAAAGCTCGGGCTTAGTTCTCCGAAGTCTCTGCTTCTTAGGTGGCACGTCCGGATTAGTAGGCAAGCAATGCTCGACAATTGATGGGTCTAAACCAGGCATGTCAGCATAAGTCCATGCAAAGATATCCTGATATTCCTTCAGTAGTTGAATTAGGTGCTCGGCTTCGTCTTTAGGGAGATTTGCCCCAATTTTAACTTCTTTAGTTTCTTGAGCGTCACTTAAATTAATAGTGACAGTCTGCTCGGATGTGAAAGCCTTGGCTTTTTCATGTTGTTCCCAAGTTCGCTGCACCTCAATGGAATCTTCAATCAAGTCCTTGAGATCATCCATATCAACATTTGTTGCATTGGATTGGACCGTTTCCATGCCTTTGTATGCCACAAGACTATTCCTGAAACATGAAGTGAATAAATTAGAAAGACAAACAGAGTAATCTATATTTTATCTCTCTTTTTTTTTTGTGTTAAGAAAAACCTTGGCAAAAGCATTTTTTTTTGAAATATTTTGACACGAAAGCATGATGAAGCCCAGCCTCGGGAATTCTCCTTGGATTTTCTTTTTCTTTTATCGGCCGGATATCATCACCGGGCTGGTTTGGTGTACCTCATCATGCCCTCAAAATAAAACTTGTAATTTTATTGATATTCATCAATCAATTACATTTATTGAATGGAAATGCAATTTTCAAGCCCTAAAAAGAAAGCGAAAAGAAGAAATCAAAAACAAGCCCTAGAAAGCGATAAAAATTCCCGCGCAGGGGAATGTGAGAAAGCAGTAAATGAGTTACTCTCGTGGGCCAGAGCCCATTTCCTCCGGAGGTCCTTCATCAATGGTCCCTATGAAGACGTCATCGAAGAGACTAGTGATTCCTTCCAATGCATCTCCAGGCTTTTCTGTCTCCGAGGGTGTTAGATTATCCATGCCATCCCATCCATCTGGGACTATCTCACGAGGATCAACGCAGTAGCTGGGAGGGGTCGAATACTTCACCAGGTAATCAAATTTGCCACTAGGCTGCCCTAGGGTATCTGCTTCATCCTGCATCATTATGGGGGGACCGGGGAATGTCTCATGAATGCTCGGGGGTAGCGGGTTTTGCCTCCCTCGCCCTTGACCAAGGGGCCGGTTCTGCCTTCCCTGTCTTTGTCCTCTTGAACTTCCTCTACCTCTTCCATGGTACCATAAACCAGCAGAACGGGACCTCTGAGGGGCTTCAATGGGGCTTCGAATGCCTTCACCATTCCTTCCGAGACCATTGCCAGGAAAGAAACCATTTCCGACCATTACTCTTCCTACCATGAGGGCAGCATCGAAACTTCGGGAATGGGCGGTGATGAACCTCGAGAAGCATGTATGGTGGATACCAACTCAAATGAGTGGTAACTTGATTCGAGCTCAGAATCCGGCTCTACATAGGGGATAGCCGTCTCATGATAGATCCGGTGGTCTTCCTCACCATATACGGTAACCAGCTTCATTTTGATCACAAATTTCACAGCTTGATGTAGACTTGAAGGTACTGCTCCAGCAGTGTGTATCCATGGACGACCCAGCAGGAAATTGAATGCGGTAGGGATGTCCAACACTTGAAAGGGAATGTTGAAGATGACTGGCCCTATCTGTATGTCGAGATGGATTTCTCCGAGTACCTCTTTCTTTGTGCCATCAAAAGCTCGTACTGAGGTCATTGCAGCATGTATCCTTGACGAGTCTACCTTAAGGCGGTGCAGAGTGGGTAATGGACATATGTTCAGAGCGGACCCATTATCAAGGAGCACTCGAGACACATGAGAAGACTTGTGTTTAACGGATATGTAGAGTGCTTTGTTATGTCCCCGGCCTTCGAGAGGGAATTCTTCATCAGAAAAGGTAATCAAATCCTTAAGAAGGACTGATCCCACAAATTCTTCCAACTTGTCCGCCTCAACTATCTCTGGCACATGAATTTCACTCAACACCTTCATTAGTGACTTTTGATGCACAGAGGATGTTTGGAGAAGCTCGAGCAAAGAGATCGAGCGGGCATCTTTCGCAATTGATCGACCACATTATACTCACTTGCTTTAATCACAGCCGAAATTCCTTAGCCTCTTCATCGGTGGCGGCTTTCGCAGTTTGAGCACTGGCTTGACCATAGGTTCGACCAGACCTTGTAACAAGGTCGACATCTAAGTCATAAGACCAAGGCACTGCTTTGTTGTTGACATACTCATATGGTTGAGGTATCTCGATCACAATCTCCTCATCAGATGCATCCTCTAGCGGAGGCATATCCGCGAGCGAAGGATCAACTTCTTCCTTATCGTATTGAGCGCAGCTGCTCCTCCTCCCAATCGATGATGATGTGTGAAATAGTGGAAACTACGCAGTTACGGTCAAGATATACGATAATGCCGTCATCCACCATTTGGGCAATTCTTTCCTTCATCAGCGATAGGGGAACATTTTCTTGAGCTGGATAATATCCAGCTCTCACTAGTCCGCTGTAAGCATCCGCCACGTGCACCTTTGAGTCTTTGATTCGACCGACTTCAGGTTCTAGGATAGCATTCACCATACGATCATGCTCAGGTAGTGGATTCTTCTGGACATTCGGCTGAGCAGTTTGAAACGAAAAGATTTTCGTGTCTAAGAGGTTTTGGATCTTGTGCTTGAGGGTGAAACACTCGTCAGTTGAATGCCCCAGTTCACCGCTATGGTAGTCACATTTCTTTGTCGAGTCGTAGCTGCGATTACTTTCACGGTTAGGACGCTTTGGTTCACTAGTAAGCAAACCTTTCTTTCGGAGGATCGTCAGTACTTGGGATGGAGACCCAGGGAGAGGAGAGAATTGTCTCCTATTAAATGGTTGACGGCTAGCAGTTTGGGGCTGTCTCGGATTCATTTGGATAGCCGGGGCACGTTTGACATTTTCTTGGCTATAAGCCACATTCACATCCACAGCCGCTTCCTTCTCCTTTTTGGCAGTGAATCTTTTACTAGATGGTTCAATAAACCATCCTTCCCTTATCCCCACTTCGAGTTGTTCTCCCACGGGAATAAGCTGATTAAAGTTTTCAACATACGTGCCGGCCATCCGGTTACGGAACTCAGACGGGAGGGTTTTGACAAACAACTTCATCAACTCCTTGTCGGTAGGCTCGGGAGTGATTTGAGCTGCCGATTTCGCCATCTCACGGCATACTCTTTGAACGACTCGTTCCTCTTTTTCTCCATCCTCTCAAGATCCTCTCGGGAAGGTGCAATATCCATGTTGAACTTGTATTGCTTGAGAAATGCGTCGGTCACTTCATTCCGTGTGTCGAGAAGGTTCACATTCTTCATGACATACCGCTTTAGTGCGAGTCCAGTCAAACTCGCATGGAACGATTGGATCATGAGGGGCTCGTTCTTTACATATTGGGCCATACGCATGTGGTACATCCGCAAATGAGCTTTTGGGCGGAAGTACCATCGTACTTCTCAAAATCCGGCATTTTGAATTTCTTTGGCATGTTGACCTTCTCATACACAGACAGGTCGAACGGGAGCGAATTCTGCGACTCTTGCAGTTGTCTCAATTTTTCCTCTAGCTTTGTGAAGCGTTCATCATGAGCAGTCTTTGGAATGCTATCGGGCTTAGTCTTTCTAACAAGGATCGAGTCATCGTCCAACCCGGGCATGTCATCGTCAACCTTGTTCGTTTGCTTCGGGATAGTTATTTGAGGAAGAGCAGGTGCAGTTGTTGGATTTACTTGGAGGAATTGGAGTTGATCCGTCACAAGTCAGAGAGGCGAGCACTTGTTGGAGTTGAGTTTCCACAGCGGACATACGATCACGCATTTCTGATTGGTCGGCCATTCTAGCTCTTAATCGCGTAATAATGGGCGAGCGTGGAGGATCCGTTGTCACCTAATTTTAGAAGAAATGAAGGAAGGTAAGTATCTCAAGTGGAATGCGTCGATCCATGGCAATGTTCTAGAACTTTTATTCATTAATAGAGCTTTTGACAAACCAAATAGAATAGAAAGTCGAAATGCCCTAAATAAGTGAGCTAGGAAAGTAAATGACTCAACTTCCTAAACATTAATCTAAACATGAAAATAGCAAAATTGATTCAAGCATTTCATCTAGCTTGATCAATATACACTCGAGACACCATTCGGCGCAATCGTTTATTCTCCTCTTGAGCTTTTTTAGCAACTCTTTTGAGGCGTTTATTCTCAGCACGGTTGGTGATCTTCAACGATGCCTCCGGTATCTTCGGAATCAGCTCCTCGAGAATCTTGTGTTGTTGGATGTATTTAATCGAGGCATAGTACTTTCTTTCTTTGCCTTTCAACTCTTCTTTGGGCCATTTGAGTTTTCGTGGATGGCACATATCCCACATCGATTTGATAGTGAGAATAGAATCTTCATGGCCTTGGCTTCCATCAACGAAGCTAACTTGGAGCGGATCCGCTTGTAACGCCGGGGGAAGCTCTTGCACGACTTGATATTGACGAGTCACTCTAGTTGGATAGTACTCCAATGCCCCAGTGAATCCCAATAGGGGGATTGGGCCAACACCTCCACACGTGAGTCTTGCCACCCAAACTTGGAACCACATAGCATGCCATAAGAAACCCTTGGAAGTTGGTTTTTTTACGAAAGCTAGCCACCTAGAATAATGGTAATCCGGTGCATGTTTTTGGTTGTTCTCAAATCTCATAATAGGGTGATTTGAATTACTAACATCATGTATAGTCATTAAACCACCAAATCCCCTTATATGAGAAAGGAACCAGATTTGTAAAAGTTTAGGAGAAGAATGGAGAGTCTTATCACCACCTTCTTTGAATCGAGTGAGGGAAAGAAAAGTTTCAGTCAGGACAGTGTTTACAAAATTTTTTCTTTCCAACACTTGTCTAACTAAATGAGCAATCAAAGGGTTAATAGCATTCTTGCAATAAGGAAATACTATAAACCCAAAGAAAGCTAAAAGGAAAACCCTACGCATTTGAAATGAGGTGCCTTTTTCAAAACATTCTTTCAGAAGAGATAAAGGACATGCATTACGGTGAGCCTTTAAAACCTTTCTTATGTCATCTTCCTTAATTCTTAGAAAATCAGATAAGGCCATAACGGGATCTATTCCGATAGGCGGACTAATCAATTCAGCTTTCAAGGATTTCCCTATGGCAATGCTATATTCTTCCAAGGTGGGAGTGAGCTCATGCTTACCGCCGAAGATAAAGGTAGAGGTCTCGGGGCACCAACAATGGGCGAGTGCTTGGATGAGGCCGCCATGGATGTTGATGCGCAGCAGTGGAAGTAGGCGACCAATGTGCGACTCTATGAACTGACGGCCGTCTTGATCTAACTTGTCCCACCAAGTGCTAAGCTCTTCCTTCGGAGGGAGAATAATTCGAATGTCCGAAGTTCCCATTGTATATTGATCAAGACTCAGGACAATCCTAATGCCATGGACCGACAAAAATAATGCGATAAAGTAAGTAAATTGCAAAGGCAAAAATTTAGAGAACTTACTTTACCAATGGTGAGCAATCACATAGACATGCGCATGATAAGTGGCTCAATTTCTAATCTATAAGGCTTAGCAAGGTGAAGCCACAAGGATGATCAGACTAGCCACGGGCTTGTGGACTATGTCGGGTCCTCATGACTCCGGCTTGGTCAAAGAGCCGACCCGGGTCGCGGGCATGCGGACCGAGGTGGGTACTCTTGACACCATGAAAGAAATTTCGGGATTGAGATGGGCGACTCATCACCGCGAGCATGCGGTCGGAGTGGTATCCATCTCAACACCATCCTAAATGATCCTATGCGGCCCAGGTCCGGCGGCAGGTTGTGTGTGCAAAAGTGTAGTGTAAGATGCAAGGCATGCACAACAGTTTATATCAAACAACACTTCAACATAAAAATAAACCATACATTCCTTCACCTCCCTACAAAACAGAGGTTAGCAAACACTTCCCCTTATACCTCCCAATCTGCAAAAACATTTAACACCTTAAATGTTAGGGACGTACCTGGAATCCTTGCTGCCAAACAAAAACATTTTTCAAAAAAGAAAATTGGCCTAAGTCCACTAAGAGTTTCAACTCAAGTCCCCAGCGGAGTCGCCAAGCTGTCACGACCAATTTTTTCGGGTGTACCACCTAGGGTTTGGCTAATGGATTGTTAAGTCTAAACTTAACTCGGGCTCTCCCAAGCCCATACCAATTCGCGACTTAGGTTTAAGTTCTTAACATGCAAATGATTTTCAATTAGGAGTCGCCACTAATCTATTTTTGGTGGGTCGATTAGAAACCCAAGTAAAGCAACGGGAGGTTTACTTTACTCCTACGAACCAGAGACTATGGGAACGGGGACTTGGTTACATTAGATTTCTCTAATGCCCTTTCGGTACCATTCTTTATTTTTTTTTAAAAATGTTTTCAAGTGCAGCTTGGATTGATTTTAAATTTATTTCCCTAACATGTGAGGCGATCATGCGGGTGCGCAATCCATCAATTTAACACCCAAGAAAGCAATGAATAAATTGCAAACTTACCTCAAAGCAACGAAAGCATCTGCGATGTTAAATTAAAATCCACATCAACAACCCTAGATATGGTTTCTAATTAACACGCAATTCCATTTTTTTTCTTTTCACTTAATTGATGAAAATCATGCAATATGGATGCAACATTAACTAAATGACCTAATTCTAATGACACGTAATTTCTAATTAAATGGGCCTAGTAAAAATCACTAAATGACGTGCATTTCATGAACCTAATTCTACATGACGTGCAAATGATTTTTATTTCTGTTTTTTTTTAACGAAAATTCATAATTAAAATCACTAAAGAAAATAAAAGTCTAGCTAAAGTGAAAACTAAAGTAAAATGCTATCTAAACTAAATGCCTTCTAAACATGCATTTTAAAATAAAAACTAACCTATCATGCAATCCATCTAAAAATCTATCTAGACTTAAAATTAAATATGCAATTCTATCTAATATGCAATGACGTGCAAAGAATGCCCTAATTCTAATTTTTTTCCTTTTTTTTTTTTATGAAATTCGAAATTAAAATTAAACATGCAATTCAGATAATAATATAAAAAAACTAACATCCTAAATGAATGCACTTTTTCTTTTTCTTTTTCATGATTTAAAATAAAATCTCTATTCTAATCATGCAAGATAATAAAAAAACAAACCTAATCCTAATTCAATTTTTTTTGGGTTTTTCTTTTACAGGAGCAATCAAATAAAGGCATCAAGAACAACACCGCACCAAATCAAGCAAGATATCATCCATGTCCATTTAATTTTGGGAAATAAATTGACGAATCGTATCTCGCGCATGAGATCGGATTGGCCAATTTTAAATAAAATCACGAATCATATCTCGAGCGTGAGATCGGATTGGTGATTTTTCCATGCGATTGCGGGTCATATTCCGAGCATGAAATCGGACCATCAATCATATGCATGTTGTGAAATTAGGAAGATTTCCTAATTTAGAAGGCTACTCGAGTTGCAAATATCATGGCATATCGGGAATTTCCATAATGTGCATCAATGAATATATCAAATAAGGAAACGAAATTTTCAGAAAATCAAAATAGACAAAATTTTTACCTATTCCAAATATTGGCTTCCAAATTTGGATTTCTCAAAGGGCTACTCGCAACGCAATGTGGTGGTGCTCAGCGAGGCTCACGGGATGGCTATCCACCAGGGGGCTTTGCGTGCGGCTCCTTGATGATTGCTCGATTCAACGATATGCGCGTAAACCTCGAGAAGTAATCTGCAAAACGATAACTTTTGTTGTCGTAGAAGTAGCAACGCTTGCCCGAGAGACCTAGAGAACCACAATGGGGAGGTGCTCCAAAAATCAATAAAATAAGTGTGCAAAATCCTTCCTCCTTTCAATGCATACGTCCTCCTTTACTGAAAGAACGTGTGCCATTCTTTTGCCCAGATTTTAATGACTCGGATGCTTGCTGAATTTTGACCGAGCTCAACCTCCTCGCTGGAATTCGTTGGCGACGCGAGTATTGGTGCAAATCATCTGGGCACGATGAAACAGACCCCGAGGATCGGGCTGATTGGGATGGGTGACACGAGCAATGGCTACTGGCGTTGTGGTGGCAACGAAGTCATGGCCAGGAAGCAACCAGCTCGGTCCACGGATGCGGGGCAGCAGCGACAGCAGAGTTCGCGTAATAGTCAGAATAGCAACTACAAGGGGCGGAGCTGCAGTGACATCATCGATGAAGGGGTTGCGGTGGTGTCGTCAAGCGGTCGAGTAATAACTCCAACAGGATGGCGGCTCGTTGACAATTTATCGCGGACGATGAAAGCACCGCGGTAGGAGCGTCGGCGAGAGTCTTGGCCTAGAATTGACCGAGAAGGCTTACGCTCTTTCCTCTCTCACGTGTGTCTCTCTGAAATTCGGAATCCCTTCTCCTTTTTTCTTTTTTTTTTTTTTTTTTCATCGAAAGGGTCTTCTCCTTTTATAGAGAACGGCTAGGGCTAGTAAAAGGAAAGCCCAAAATCCACTTTCCTTCTTCTGATCCTTGCATATCATGCATATATAAGCCGATTCTTCTTTATTTCCTGTTTCTTTTATTGACTGAATATTGCTCCAATCTTCGAATCGTGAGATTCGAGTTTCGTCTTTATTTTTATTTCATGATGCCCACGCCTCCTCTTTGCAATCTGCCCTTTTTATTTTGTTTCCATCTTTCATTCAACCATGTGGACGTATATTTTATTCATTGCAAGCTGCACTTGGCCGAATATATTATGCCCAATATGTCTCTCTCTCTCGTGACTGAATTCTCAAGATTATGATATTTCTCTTTATATTTCCTAACTTGAAATTTCCCACGTGCAAAGCATATGTCAATTTCGGTCTCATTAAAAAAAATGATGGGCTTATATGAACGAAGATTTTAACCAAATCTTCATCACTGCGGGCTTAGTCCAACTTGCTAAATTAAAGTTCGGAACCGCCAATTCAAATTCATCCGTCGAATGTCTAATGCAAATGTAATAAAAAAAATGCTCATAAAACTAGATGTTATGCAATTTTAATTCTAATATTTTTGTTTAGGGGTTAAAAATTAATCCCTAATTTTTAATGCGGTAAATGACTAAACGGGTCGCCAAAATTTAGGTGTCAACAATAAAGTTGTGGGAGAGTAGTGCTATTGCAAAAATAGTAATTAAATGCGGCGTGCTAAATATTTGCAATGATAGAATGGCTGAGGAATTGAAGGTTGGACAATCTACATATGTTGACTTTTTAGCATATATGTATGAGCTAATTATTGTTGAAAATGGGTGTTCTGTTGCTTTCATCAAGCACAGAACCTTTTAGAGTCTGTACTTTATTTGATTTGCCTGACAGAAAGAATTACCAACTATTTGCCATAGAGTGGTAGTTTGACTAGATCATTATCCTTCAAGCCCACAGTACAATGCTGAATTTTCTATTTCATCTCTGACCATGGAATTTATAATGTTTATCATAATGGTAAAACTCGGCCAAGGTTAGTGTGTCACCATTCTGGGACATACTTGTGTAGTGTTGTGAAGGATTGGTTATGCAAGTTCTTATCTGTCCAAGCATTTTGTTCCAATCTTGATGTTCTGGCATTATGATAATATCAACTTCTATTTAGTGTTGCATATTCCGTCCTTTTTCTTTAGGTAAGAAAAATTTGGTGCTCTTGTTATTGATTTGTGTCATTTTGAATGCAGAATTTACCTGGGGGAATGCTACTTTCTAGGAACAAAGATTATATTGTGTTTTACAGGGGCAATGACTTCTTGCCCCCTGTGGTGGTAGAAGCACAGAAAGAGAGAGAAAAACTAACAGATGTGCAGGCAAATGAGGAAGAGCAAGCACGTCAGAGGGCCTCAGCTGCAATTAAATCAAAATTAAAAGCTTCTAAAAGCCCACTTGTTGCTGGCACTCTTACTGAAACTCTGGTTGCCACCTCTCAGTGGGGGAATGAAATAAGTAGCAAAGATGTTGAGCAAATGCGTAGAGATGAATCACTCAATAAGCACGCTCCACTCTTGAAATATCTTGAGAAGAAACTTGCTCTTGCAAGTTACGAGATTGAACAAACTTATGCTATAAAATTCTGCTCCATTTCCTTAATTATTTATCACATTTTCCATTTAATTTTTCCTCTTCTTTCCAGGCTAAAGGGAAGGTCAAAAGGGCTGAGAAAGCTCTAGCAAAAGCGCAGGAGAATCTTAGACCAGCAGACCTTCCAGTTGATCTGGAAACCATAAGTGATGAGGAGAGATCTTTACTATGTAAGATTGGTCTAAGTATGAAGCCCTTCCTGCTTATCGGTAAGAATAGCTGGAAGTCATGAGTTTACGAGGTCTTGGTTCTTGTCATTGAGCCCTTTCGGGGCAGATGACTTGAGGGCTTGTTTTTTATTGATACGGATTTATGATGAATTAAGCGTTAAGCTGCAAAGTTGCCCTTTTCATCACCTGGCAAATGGTTGAGAAACTGAGATGTTTTGATGCTTGAATTTGGATGATTTCTGTCCGAATTCAGCAATTATATCTCTGCCATCAAAGAACTATACTCGTGTCTCGTTCGTGCCTAATGGGGAATCTGAATACTAAGAAGCATTCGGTAAATCTAATGATTTTCATTGGTGTTCAAGAGTGTACGAGAATTACTAAATCAAATTTTTATTCTTTCTACGGGTAGGTCAAACTCTTTCGGGTGCAAGGGCATTCATGTTTTTGCAGGGTTTGTGATTGTTATACCCTTCAAATGCCAACTGTTTCATCTTTTTTCCTATTCCTATTAGTTTATTGTTCTTTGAATTTCTCTTGAATATGCAAAATTTACGTCAGCATCTGACCTTGTTGATGTGCACAGGTTACGCTTTTGAATTGGCTTTCTGTTTTGGCTTATTCTTTGGCTTTTGTATTTTGTATCATCCCAAGGGTGTAATAGAATGAAACAATAAGTGGACTGGAAGATTTTCTTGTCCTTTTTATCATCTACTGGTGTTGTAACTCATTATTTTTGTTACAATTGAAGTTTTAAAATGTAAGACTGCCAGCTACTTGTTTATGAACTTGATGCACGAGGTCCCTATGAAGAAGCAAGATCTTCCAACATCTGGACCTTGATAAAAATCAAGCAAATTTTTTTTTGGCTTGATGCTGGGAACTTTGGCTCTGCTGCTGTTAATATAAGACTATGTAGGACCAACATGGACACGCGACACGCGACACGACACGACACGCTGACACGTATTTTTTTAAAAAAAATAGAGAATTCCGACACGTTCCAACACGTTATATATATTTTTATATATAAATGTAAATTGAAATAATAAAAAGAGCATAGAATTAATTTATACTAAAAATATTAATTTAACATTTGTTAATATCATTCATTATTTTAATTTGATAGAGATCGAATAAGAAATTCAAAAATTGCAAACACAAAAAAGGAAATTTGAAGGAACATGTCATGTTTTCTTACACTTGTTGGAAATTAGTGAGATTTTTTATAATCTCAGAAAAAGTTCGGAGTTCATGATATAGACTGGCTTGGAGCTCCTTTACAAAAAAAGTTCGAGAAAAATAAAAATTTAGGACAAGAACTCTCGAAGTACGACCAAAGGAAAATGAAATAACTAAATTCGCCATGGAAAATGTAAGAGATAACTCACAAGCTAATGACATAGACCAAAAAAGATAACTCATAGGCAACGCCTGCAAGAGGCGGAAAGAAGCAAAAAAAAAAAAAAATCACAACTTTAAGTCTGCGGGGGCGGCAAAGCGACGCCGGCGAGAAGAGGGGCGTTTCTTTGTCACTCACGGGAATGTCAGAACTTATAAGTGAGAAACTTGAGAGTGAGAATTTTCTTTTTTTCCCCTTTATTTTTGTTATTTTCATTATTTTTATATTTATATTTTGACCCCTCAAGTATTGAAAATTTTTAAAATTGACCCCATGCATGTCGGAACCACATGTTGGAATTTCGGACTCGCGTGTTGGAGCGTGTCGGGAAGAGTTGACCACGTGTCGGATTTCCTGACACTTGTTGACCGAGTGTCGGAACGTGTCGGAACGTGTCGGAGCGTGTCGGAGCATGTCGGACATGTGTCGGAGTGTTGGACACGACACGAAAGCTTCCGGAGAGTGTCGGTGCTTCTTAGATAAAAGATAAGCATATGCCCGTAATATATGGGCTACTACTAAATGATCAACGTGATTTCCATGTCTTTTTGATTGTTTATGTCAATTTTCATTCAAGTACTTTTTCTTTAAAGCTTTCGCAAATAAATTCGTACATGCTCCCGTACTCAAAATTAATCCATCAAACTTTGCACGCACCTAGTTTAAAACCTTATTGTGTTATTGAGCAAAAAAAAATTGGTGTCCAAACCCAACACCCCATTTATTTTCTATTTTTTTGCCCAACCACCCTTTTTGGAAATAATATTGGACAACTCTTTTTTTTTTCTTTAAAGCTTTCGCAAATAATAAATTCGTACGTGCTCCCGTACTCAAAATTAATCCATCAAACTTTGCACGCACCTAGTTTAAAATCTCATTGTGTTATTGAGCAAAAAAAATTTGGCGTCCAAACCCGACACCCCATTTATTTTCTATTTTCTTACCCAACCACCCTTTTTGGAAATAATATTGGGCAACTCTTTTTTTTTTCTTTAAAGCTTTCGCAAATAAATTCATACGTGCTCCCGTACTCAAAATTAATCCATCAAACTTTGCATGCACCATGTCAGCGCCGGCAAAGCTGACCGGCACTAACTAGGATGCCACATCAGATTTTTCCGACTATGCATGGCCGGATGGACTAAATTGAAATAAAAACAAAAGGTTTAGGACTAAATTGGCCCAAAAAAAAAGTTTATGACTGAATTGGCACAATTGCAATAGGTTTATGAATTTTTTGATAATTTTCCCAAAGCCATCTCAAGGGTCTTGAGATGTGATGTGATGCGAGTTTCAAAAATGGAATAAACCATAAATATGAAATATGACAAGTGTGATTATTGAACTAAACCATTTATATTAGTTTTGATATTATAGACGAACGAGAAATTATGCAAATTGAAGTAATATATAACTCATTTTATTCTTGTAAGTCATCATATTTTTGAATTGGCATAAATGAGTCATACCTTTAAGTTCTAAATGTATAATGTGAAAACTTAAAAATATATACTACTCATTGGGTTGTCATTGCCCATTCATCTCCTTTTCAATCTTTTTAGACTCAACCCATGACAAATCCAGTTAAATTGCCCAATGTTTTTATCAATCTTCGGCAAAACAATGTACAATGGGAAACCCAGTGGTAGTCAAACTAGCAGTGACTTCACAGCCTATAACAAGCACCTGCATTTCCAATGATAAGGCTCGCTGATGTTAAATTATCTTACAAAGTGTGAAAGGAAGAGTTCTTCCTAACAATTATTGTCCCAGAGACAATTTTTCACTAGAGTGCTCTATTTAGTCAGACTTTTCCTTCCTTCATGAATCATGAAATACTATCAGAATACATTTGAAGATGCCATTCACAAGCATTTTGTGCAGAGGCTTTCATGTCAACCAGCACTTCCTTGTAAAGAGAGAGGATAATCACCCTATTGACCATTGTATCGGCATTTAATATCTTCCCCTTCTATAAGCCTGTCCACAGAATCTGAAGGAAGGCCAATCATCTCTAATGTCTTTTCCCATACTCGGTAAGAGGTTTCAACATTGTGTGCTTCTTCAGAAGGGTTTGTTGGACGGCAGTCTTGGGAAATGAAAGCACAAACAGGCCAGTCATCCGCTTTCAGTAACTCACAGGACTCTGAAACCTGAGGCAAAAAGTGAACTCCTAGAACCTGCATGAGCAGTGAGACGTGAAATTTAACCCTGTATTATTTTAGATTAGAAAGAAGAGATTTTAATTGATTATTGATTATAAAAAAGAAAAAAAAATCACAAATGGGTAGATAAATGGCTAGCATAGTAAACTAGATAAGAGGATAATGCCTGCATAACTCCATTCAAGTGTTTACTCCCCTTCTGAAATAAATGAATCAACAACATAATGACCCTACGACTTTCAATTTGGCAAGCAATCTGGCATGTGAGAAGACCAACCTTCTTGAGGATTAAATATGAAGTAGGGTATTAAATGATAACCAGCTTGAACAATTCTAGGAAGATCCCTCGCCTGCATTCAATTCATTGAGAAAATATAAAAGAAATATCCTATCAGTAGCTTGTCATGACGAAACATATAAGACTATGACAGACAAGAAGATATCCATCCACATGACAGGAAAAAGTTCATACTTCCCACAAGGATTTATATGAGAAACACCACCTTTATAATTTTACACAAGCACTCCTCCAATCAAACACGGGTTTATTACCATGTTAAATGACCAATCTGTACAAATTCTTGATATCTCCTCGTGTCTTGTTCTCAAAAGAGCTGGTGTAGATAAAAAATAACACCATTGGTGTCCTTTTATTTTATATTATAAGTGGAAGATAGATCAACTATTAAATCATGATGTCAATCATTTCAGCAAAGAAAAACTACATAGGATAGCCAACGGCAACCATATAAGCAAATCACAGCAGATGCAGGATGAAGGCAGTAGAGGGCTTGGATGACCCGGTGGCGGTGGTTTCATGAAAATTTACATGGAAAAAATTAGCAGAAGTAAATTTCATTAGGAATTGAGCAACCGACAACGATGCCATGCCACCCACCCCTTTGGGTCAATCGTTGACTCATTGCACACAGACACGACACCACATATATGCATCCAAAGTGTACTGGCGTACTCACTTTTACGTATTCAAAATGAAAACTATTTCAGCATACTTACAACGTTGGTTTGGACTACTCCAGGTGATACACATAATACACTAATTCCAGATTCAGCAGGCAGCCGTTTATGGACACTGCTGAACATAACCTGAATGAGGCCACCTCGCCTCGTTAGTAATAATTACAGGTCGTAATCAACATTCTAATAAGTATCACTTCATAACGTATAATATATTAGTATGAAGTACTGAAAATATACTAATTGCTAAGCCAAAAATCAAACGGGAATGTATTAAGGGGAAAAATGAAAAGGAATAAGAGCAATGGTTTAAAGCCAGAAAGGGAGAGTTTGGGGACAATACAGCAGTTACAGCAGTAAAAATGTCGCATTGATAGGTTTGCAGCCTAACTAGAGTAAACAATTAGCATATGGCCATTCATCCTAACATACAAACCAGATGGATTCAGGTCAACCATCCAACGACATTTAAATGGAGCATCGAACATCACAAGTCTTCAGCAAAATTTCCATCATTCAAGAACCAAAGACAAGAATATCATTCTTTCAGCGATTTGCCATTAGCAAATGGAGGCAAGAACAGCCCGATTAACATAATGCAGCACCAACTTAATGCGTCATGGAAAGCATTAACTGAAGGAAATCAAAAGCCAGTTTGCCTGCTTAGGATCAAAGGAATCCTATTATTTAACTGCCCTACTGCAGAATAGTTTCAAGCCATCATCGAATATCTGATAAGTATGACTCCTCAAGATGACTTTAGCTCTATGTTTACTGTTATGAAGGATCTCACGATTCTCAATCCAACCACACAATATGATACTTCGAGACCAAATATCTAATTCACCACTCGATTATGGTAATTTGCCTATAAGCTACAGTCCATAGTTTAAAAGTAAGATGAAGAATGTGGACTATATTGTGGTCACAAACTTACCACAGAATTTACATTGACAATTCTGCTTGGAGAGCCTCGAAGGAGCGATGGCAAAAGCAATACTGATAGCAAAGTTGGAGCAAGATGATTAACTTGCATATGTTGCTCATATCCATCTTTTTAAAGCTTCTATGGTTCTGAGATCATCACAAGTAAGGTACATCAGTTGGCAGGATTGTTCTTAAACAAGCATAGGTCTAAAGAAAAATATGCAAGAATAGCTCATGTGACCTCACAAGAAAATTTCTGTGTCTATGTAAGAATTTCTCCCTTTTGCGTGCCTATTTGAGAAGGGTTTTTCATTGCTTAAATAAACAAATGATGAGGATGGAAGTAAAATACACAATTCGACAAACACAAACCCATGTATTCTTAAGAGTCTTTAGTACTTCGAGTAGGCAAATTGACTTCTTCTATGGTTACATACACATACAAGTGAATTTCACTGATAAATACCACGTCATTTACATAAAAGGGAGGAATCAATTCATTGTATACTAAAAAATCCATCAAGCAATGTCTTAATCACAAAAAATGGTTTCAAACATACAAATCTGTTGACCCTTACAATATCAGTTCCTAGCTACAACAACAAAATTTCTGCCGAAAAATGACAGTGCACCACATAAAGTGAAACAAGGAGTTATCTAAGCTAGGGGTGATCAGGTCCAGGGTGGGTAGGGTCTAGACCTGGACCCTATACCCGACCCTGTTATAACCGGTTCCTATTTTCTGGATCCTATACCCAACCCTGTTTGTATTGGACCCTGTACCCGACCCACCCTGTTTTTCCGATCCGGTTCCAGGGTCAACCCTGTTTCCATTGGAACCTGTTTTGCAATCTCTTGATATCCTATACAATTTCGAATTTTATATTAATAAGCGAGAAAATAACGTAATCCTCCTAATTTATATTGAAACATTAAGCACGATAATAAATTAATACATGAACTTTTTACTAAACGGAAAATTAAGGATCCATATAGCTAATTATAATAAATAAAATCATAAGGCAAAGAATTAGCAACAAACATGAGTCTAATATTATTCTTATTCCCACAACTACTATATGAAGCTACTCGTTTATGCAAACATAACTCCTTATACAAAAGAGAAATTAGGCAAGCCAATCCATGTGATACACAAGAATTTGGCGGCGACGAACACCGTTCATCCATCAGATGGTGTGAGAGGGAGCTGGTGAGGAAGGGAAGCAAATGGGGAAAAGGAATGACAAAGGAGGAGTGTTGTGCGTGTTTGAGTAAGCCAAGAGGAAAAACATCGTGTGATTGCGAGAGTAAGAATAGATATTAAGAGGAAAAAAAAAGTTTTGTACCTCTACTTACAAAACCAGTCCTGGAACCGGGTTCCGGGTGGGTAATCACTTGGACCCTGTTCTCGGACCGGTTTAAACCGGTTCCGAATTTTGGGAACCTGTTCTCGGACCAGTTTCAATGGGAACCGGTTCCTGACCCTGTTTTCAGGGTGGGCCGGTCCGGGAACCGAATATACCCGGTCCGGTTGCACACCCCTAATCTAAGCCATTAAATTCTAATGTGGTTTAAAGTCTGAGAAAGCATATAGAAATGAACCCTGGAAACAGTTCAAAATGCTGCTTGGAATTTCTTTTGGGGAAAAAAGATCAGTGGAATATATCTTCAAGGCATTGAAGAATATAAGAAGCAATATACACAATCATCCTTTGACATGGCGAGCCAAAAAATGGAAGTAAAATCCTTTGACTTACCTAGTGAAATAATAGTGCACGAAACTAAGGTACCGATAGCGCCAAATAGCATGATGGTCATAAAGTTTCTAAAGAATTACTTCTTTTTCACCTGAAACCTGAAAAGGATGATTAGCACCAATAAATAACTTATTAAAACTCCATATCAGAAACCTATAAGAAATTATTTATTCACTCAATAGAGATTAGAAAATAGAAAGGAGATAAATCCCATAGAAAATAGTCAGAACACTTTCAACCCTAGAAGATATAGGCAACCTTCCTATAAAGTTCAAAGATGAGACAATAAATTAAATTATACAACTTGTCTGTCAACTCTATATTTTGTAAAGTATAATAGATTAATATACATGGACATTTTGCTGACTATCAAATTATTCAAATCTTCGATGATCAGTCTTCTATCCATCTACATAGTCTATCCCTCACAGTTTATAAAGCCCATGTCAGAATTCTTTTGAAGCCTGTTTACAATTCGAGGAACTCTTTATAATTATGGAAAAATCCAACCCAATCTCAGTCAGTGGAGTTCCTTGTATCTGAAGACAAATTCGAAAAAACAAACATGTAGCAACAAATGATGCCTAAAAGTTACCACGTAAAAAGAATGATGCCTAAATGCTACTGTGTAAGATGACCTGAGAAAAGTTCTTCACCACTCCAATTGGAAATTAACTTACCCCGCATTGAATATGATAGGTGGCAGAAGATATATGAAGAAGAGATCTTCACTAAACGCTAAGAGATGGGAGCTTTTCATTCCCATGGTCAGTAAAATAACGATACCGGTACATAAACCCTGCAAAAAAATTTGAAAGTAATTACTAACAACCTACTTGAATTAAACCAAAAGCCTTCAGCCTTTGGCACAAGACCAAAAGAAGTGTTTGCACATGTAAAAGTAACGCCAACACGCAAGGTGCAAGCCGGAAGCTCAATTTTTCAAGATACGGTTATTAACTGGGACACTGGAAAGATCTGATAGTTGATCAATTCGATGGAAGATTACGAGAGTAATAATCAACTTACCAGGCGCAAGGTCACGAGAGGGAGGCAAACGGGCGTCGGCGTCGGTGGAGGCGTCAGCGTCGGCGTCGGCGGTTGCTGGAAGAGGCGTGACTTCAAGGATGAAAGAGAGAGAGAGAGAGAGAGAGAGCGAACTAGAGGTCTCGAGAGGGAGGCGAAGGGGCGTCGGCCAAGCTAGCAACATAAGGCACCAGCTTCTCCAGCAACCTCACCTCCGAGCCTTCCGATGTGTGGGGGTCTCGCTCGGCAAGTGATGCTCGCTGATGTTGAGGAGAGCTCGAAGAGGCCTACTTCTCCTCCGCGTGCTGCATCTGCAATCCTAAGAACGCCGAAACAAACGACGGAGCACCAACGAGCTCGAAGAGAGAAGCGAGCGAGCACCGGAGTAGGGGCGGCCGTAATGTGGTTTGTCGATGACGACAGGGGAACGGCCACTTGATGCACGACGGAGCAGCAACGAGTGCGAAGAGAGAGAGAAAATTTAATATTCAAAATTTCAAAGGAAACAAATGTAGAGGGATAGAGGAACGAACGGCCGTTTTCTTTCTCAAACGAAGGAAAGAGAAAAGTTTAAGCCGCAATAAATGCTTTGACAAGAGAGAGAGAGCGTGCAAGCTAGGAGGAGAGAGGGCGTCGGCAGGCTACGAAGAGGAGAGAGAGGGGAAGGAGGCAGAAGACACCGGGTGGGCCCACCTCTCCACATGGCACCTCGTGAGTGGCCGAGCATCACGCTGATGTGGAGCTCCCGGACCACCCAATATTTTCTTGGTGACAGAGGGCAGGGCGTCTCGTGCGGGAGACGTTCGGTCGGGGGTAGGCCGACAGCACCAGTTGGCACGGCGGAAGCCATGTGTGCCGGTGCTTAAAAGCGAGAGGGGCTGGCTCGTTTGAGGGGGATTTTTTGGGGGGCTCGGTTTGGGGAGAGAGAGGGGGGAGATCCGAGAGAGGGAGAGAGAGCCACGAGTGAGAGCGGCCAGCGAGAATGGGAAGGCTTCAGCTGACATCTCGGCCGCGCGCGAGCTTCGCTAATGACTCTTTTCTGTCGACGCCATCGAGCCAAACAGTTAAGCCCTTTGTCCGTGCCCTGCTTTGGGCACGACGGCCGGAGTTCCCGTGCTCGTGGCCGACCGGCTTGTGCGAACTCCGGCCCCATCCATTCCCCCGTTGGTTGTTATGCATTTTGTTGCTTGTTTGGCGAGAGTCTCGTTTTGGGTTCGAGTCCTAGTTGAGCCGGAAACCGCATGATTTGTCGACGAAATGCCTAAGTAAGATCTAGTTTTCGTCCTCCCGTTAGTGGCCGAAATCGAGTTATCCGGGCACGTCGCGTTCTATTGGGATGTTCCAACGGTGTTGGGCGACCTTGGACGTCAGCCGTGTAGTCGTTCACCACGTTCCCATCGTCGTCGTAGTCTGTTCGGTGTTTAGCCGTGGTGCAGTTCTCGGCCGACGACGGGGAGGTCGGCCGGCAAGTGGTGGTCGAGTGGACGGCCAATGAAGGGTAGTAGCTCGGCAACGGCTTGAGACTTGACCGAGGTTTGTCTTAAAACGTAAGAGCTTCGGGGAGGGGGTGAGTCTCGTCGGGGAAGACGCCCGAGGAAGAAGACGACCTGCCAAAGGGGGAGAGAACAGAAAATTAAAATAAAATTTAAAAAAAAAAAAAAAGAGTAAAAGAAAGCTGAAAAAATAGGCTATGTGGACTTGAGCGTGAGAGAGAGCAACAATGAGGATGGGCTCGTTCTGAAGAAGGAGAGGAATATGACTCGGTGGGTCTTGGGCTTAAGAAGGCTTATGAGTTTGGGCTTCGCTTGGGCTTTAGAGGAATCGGACTGGCTTCGTCTTAAGGGTGCTTGGGCTGAGTTTTTAGCAAGATGGGCTTAGTGCTTTTAATTTCAACAAAATGGGCTTGGTGATTTTTCTGTTTGAGTGGGCTTGTTTCAGATAGCCTATTTGTGTCCATGGCCCATATTGGGACTGGGCTCGACAGCCCGGCCCAAGTCCCCTTTTTGGATTTTAAAAAATTAAATTAAAAAATTAAAAATTCCGAAATTTTTTTTTTCCAAAAATCAGAAAAAGCTTTTAAATATATATATAATATTTTGTAGTTTCTCTTAAAATGTGTTAAAATCTTTGATAAAAATGTGCTCAAAATTAGACAAGTCGTTAGGGCTTCACCATAGAATTTGAATGCTCTTAGAGACATATTAGGCCATCATTTGCGCATTTCCATTTTGACTATTATGTGATTCCGCTCTTGGTTTCCTTTTAGTCTAGTTAGGAATTGGAATGACATTTGTCTTATTTCTTAGGGTTAGATGGCATTTGTTTTATTTCTTAGGGTTAGATTCTTGTTTTTCCTTGCAACTCATTTAACGCTTCATCAATTTTTGATTGTTAGTTTAATGATTGTGTGCCCACATGATCATCTCATATGTCAATGGATAGGTTTAAAACCAATCCAAATTGTCTCACAAACATTTCCTTTAATAAACAAGATTATGTACTAAAAAGGCACTAGTTGACTAATTAATGTAACCAAGTTCCCGACCAAAAATTCTTTGGTTGCGTAGGAAGTATGGTATATTCTCATGCTTTACTTAATTTTTCGCTGACCCCAATAGGGTAGTGGCAACTCCACATTAAAAAAATTTTATGACGTCAATTTGAATATCCCAACATCACGTAAGGTATAGACCTAGGAGAGCCCGTGTCTAAAACTAGAGCCATAGCCTGTTTTTTTAATAAATACCCCTAAACCTATGTCTTTGCCCCTTCAAATAGAAAGGTAGATCGCAATAAATGGAGTTGACTAATAACCTCATAATTGATTGAACTACAAGATCATCATATATCACAATCTTGGCTGTTTGTTGCATATCGTGAACTAGGGTAAGTTCATGCATTGGCTGAATCCAAGTTGGCGATTTGTAAGGGTAAAATGTGTATATAGACACCTGGTATGTTGGCTCCTTATAGGAGGTTTTTACTTTCTGTCAATTGGAGTAGATTGTATTCTTATGTTGGTGAAATGAGATGTTCTCTGAGTTTTCAGTGATCTCTCTTAGAATGACTTGGAATCGTAAATTCAAAATAACATTACTAGAGTAGTAGCTGTTGGAAGGTGAAGAAGGGTCTATTTTACTTGGTGCTATTGTTATTAATTCAACCAAATCTTGGCTATAATTTAATAAGTTGAAGTTATCGATGATGCAAAGAGGTTATCAATGCAGTGGACAAGTTGTCTATAAGGTTATTAATGTTTGTTGATTGGTCACCTAATTGATTGATGTCAATGTCTATTTGGGTCTTAAGATTGGGGCACAAATTTAAGAGTCTTATTGTAGTGTTATTTTTCAAAAGTCTATTTCCATCTCTATGCCTAGTTTGATGTTTTGTAAATTCTTAGGAATATATCTCCTTGGAATGGTAAATATATTTATGAGTCATTTAAGAGTAAGATTCATATCACAAGCCTATATAAAGGCAAGTCTTGTAATCAATTCAATAAGTTGACAAGGTGAAAAAAAGAAAGAAAACAAAACGCCTATTCGTCTCATTTTCTTAACTTGTGTGAGTTGTGAGTATAACTTCACCTTCGAATTTTCCCTTGAAGATGGTATCAGAGCATATGGTTTAAGATCATGGCCTCAACAAACACCCAACCTCCTTTTCAATTGTGACGTCCTTAGTGCGTCATGGCTAATGTGGAACTATTTTCACCATTATCCTTTCCATTATGCTTTTTCTTAAACATGCGAAAGCGTAAGGGACTAAAGTAATCTTGGGGTACACACAATTTTCTATAACCAAAGCAACTTCATTTCTTATTTATTTATATTATACATCAAACAACAAGTGGATTACACTGGGGAATTCAAAAAGTTAGGACTACTAACTACATTGGATTATATGTCGGTCACCCATCCCCACCTAGCTGTAGACGTGTCACCCCTGACCTTGACATCGTCAAAATCATCTTAGCTCCAAAAATCCAACTTCCATCCTACCTCCTTTCTATGTTATGGGGCTGCCTCCATCTCCTGGCCCATCGGAGAATAGTGGGAGTGCACCCATCGCACGCCTATTGACACAAGCATACATCTCGACGAATCAAGGGTGACTTGCCCCATCAAGGTCCCCACATCAACGCCCATGCGAGATTTGATCCAAATAAAAATAGTATTCGGAAAACTGGGATCTACAAACTTGTTCTCTTCCCACGTGAAGTGTACTGGCACCCCATAATGGACTATTGGGGAGAAGGGTGGGATCAACATTTTATTGATTTAAAAAGATGAAGTCAACAACCAATAAGTTACGACCCTACAAGCAAAAGGTCCACTGGTCTCTACTACACAAATCGATCCTCGTATTAATAAAGAAAGCCTCAATAGAAAGTTCAGTAAATCACACGCACATCAACTTACCTGAGAACCTTTTCAAAATACATGACAGACCGATACAGGTAATAATGTTTCCCAACGTATAACCAGTAGTTCAATTCAGATACTAAGGTCAAAATCAATATAATTTCATGCTGTCATCATCATCCGGGAAACTCCGTTACCATCCCGGGCATCTTGCACCCATCTGGCATCGCAAGGGCATTTAAGAGAAACCACATTACACCCCCTAGGCATCTGGAGGAACCCATTACCCTTCCAAGCATCCCTACTACAACTTGAGGCATCGTCATCTCAAGGACTGACGGCTTTCTCAATCCCACATTCACACCACGATGTAGTAATTTCATAATTCAATTAAAGTACGTTAACGTCACTACTATTCAGGAACCCAAGCGTGCATCTAATGAATCATCAATCATTTTCATCCCCTAAACTGATATAAATTATCCGTACATATATTAAGTGAACTATAAGGAAGGTCCCACATCCTATGCCTAAAATAGCCTCATAGGGTGTCCCGCGCACCTTTAGAAACGATAGTTGTTGTCTAGGTAAACGACTTTTAAAAATTTTGAAACTTTAATATGAGGTAAAAAAGACCTAGCAGGACATTTTTCATGGGGATCGAAGTCCACTTCAAGTCATACAATTCTAAATAATTTTTGTAAACTGGGCCCAAAGCAATCAAAATTTCTAGAACAAAATTGAGTAGGAAAACAAATATTTCACTGACCAAATGAGATAGAAAAATTACGGGAATTTAATATATGGTAGCCTAGGATGTACTCTACAACTTTCATGAGGACGCTGTTATAATTCTAGACTGAAAAATCTACGGAAAATGGAAAACAAGGAGAGGTCGGTGTAGTGAGTCCAAAAACAGATTTCAAATCCCAAAGTTTTTCAAATGTATTTTTGTCGTACAAAATCAAAAAATATTAAAATTAAAGTATGTCATAGAATAGTCAATAAGGGACAACTTTTGTGAAGAACGCCCCATGAAATTTACACCACCTAAGTCAGTACAAAATTAGCAAACTTTGCGGTCAAGCTAAAACCGAACCTACCCTTAGTCCCAGCACGGATTTAATTCAGAATTTCAACTAGCTCAGCCTCCACACATGCTAAATATCAACCGATTGTGCTCCTACGATTCAACCACAAGTTTGACTACTTCGAACTCGACAAGGTATTTAGGTGACGTAATCGAAACTTCTGTGCAAACGAAAATCTAAACGATGTTTATGAATTTTCTAGGAAACTATTCTCGTTGCACGATAAACAATTGACATAGGATAGATAGGAGGATATCTAATTGTCTTGGATCCCAGAGACACTGTCGCGTGGCTTGATGAGGTCCCAGACGTCCCGACTTGCTATTGTCCTCTGGCAAGTCACGCCAAGCCAAGGGTGTAGTGGATGAAGACGTGTTGTCGGCTAGCTTTGGGGTTGCCCACAAAGAAAAAGGGAGCGACGGAGATGGAGCTGCGACTGTGGAAAATATGGAGCTGAGATCGGCTGAAAATAAGGGGCGGTGGCTGAATTTGCAAGATTAAGAGGAGGAACAGTGCTGCTGCTGTTGTTGAAACCACCCCCCCAACCCAAAAAAACCCCTCCACCCCATTTTTTAGGCTTCTCTCCCTTCACCGCCTTACTGTTGTCGCCCGTGGAAGTGGGGTGGTCAACAGTCTTCATAATTTCTTGCCGGCTATGAAAACGTGTCACTTGATCGCAGCAGATGCGGCAGTGAGGAGAGTGTTGGAAGATGTGCTGAAGATACGCCAGATTATAGTGGATATATACTCGAGATTGTAATTGATTATTTTGTATCGATCTAGGATTAGATCTGATATACTTCCTTATTCATTAAACATCCTCTGTATTATTTAATTCCCTTTGGACATCGAAACAATCAATGAAGTCCACAGAATACATTCTCCTCTATTCTCGACATTCCTCTCACTTCCACTCTGTTTTCTAACATGGTATCAGAGCAAGCGTTCTTTTTCTTCTAACTTCTGCACTTTTTGATTGCCTTTCGAACGTTTCTTACCTTCGTTGTTGTAGGAACACTAAACCTGCAAAACAAGGTTAGCACTCTAGTGTAGGAATTAGTATCTAAGCACTTCAAAAATCAGAAAAAACAATTTTTTCTTACCGTTTTCTCTCTTACGGACACCATGGTTAAGGAGGATTCATCGACTTCTAAAGGAAGTGTCACGCCCCGATCATTGGGCACGCACCCATCCCTTACCTGGTCGATAGAATAGCGACGTCCCAAGATGCATTGCCAACCATTTCATTTTAATATGCATACGGAAGCATATAGAAAATCCCCAGACAATAAAACAATGGGATAGAAAAGTAGGGCCATATTTTTCCAACATGAAAAACTACAACCACACTTTTATATAGAGCAAACTCATAGTATAATACAATACTATTAATAAGTTAGATCTATCATATATCAAATCACAACTTAGAGTCTGCCAAATAGGATGGGATCTCAATCCTCATCCGGGTCGTATTCTGGATCCTCTTCTTCTTCATCTTCAGGGTCCTCTTCAGGGTCCTCCTCAGGCTCTTCTTCTGTAGGTTCCTCTTCTAGCTCTTCCCACTCCTGATCCTCCTTCGGTCCCTCCTCTTGCTCAACTATCTCCCCTTCCTCTTCACTCCAGTTAGCATCCTCGGCTGAGTATACCGGTGACTTAGGATCGCCCTCGAGCTTGGGATCCTTGGCATCCACTACCGACCCATCCTTAGGGTCTGCCGTCCCCAGCCCAAATGCTGCCTCTAGAACGTACAGAGGCACATCACCTTCCGTCATGAGACCTTTTCTTCGACCATCATGGTAGTGACGATACCATGATCGATACTCGTGGGGTACCAAGTTGATTCTATTCATATCAACCTAGACCTTGGACTCTATCAACACATACTCTAGCCCTTCTAAGTGGTGGAATATTGAGAAGTGGTATCCTACCTCGGTGATCTCTTCAGGAATATCATAATGCATCGAAGGACAAGGAGGTGGAGGTGCTGCCATCTACGAGCCAGAAATGTTGTCCCACATCGGGGTGAGACTACGTCTCAGCAAGTTCTATCCCACTAAGACCCGATTATGAAACCAATATGCCATAAGGGCTGCATATGCACAACACGGTTCAGAGGACTTACCTTGGCCTCAGATTCCACCTGCAAATCAGTATAGCTCGAATAGGCACCCTATTAACCACAACAGATCGAAACATCGATCAATCGACCTAGTCGATTACATGTCAATTAGACTATTCCCCGATCATTCAATTCAATACTATCCAATCTCCCAGATAACCAATCGAGTTACCGAGCCACTATAATATGTTAGAAAAATCCTCTTAAGGTATTTTGAAGTCGACAAAACATTTCCATCAGTTTAGTCTGAAGACTTGCAGACTCTACTGGCAAAGTTTGAAGATCAAAGTCTGAAGACCTCCAGACTCAAGTTTCAAAGTCTAACTCTCATGGACAGATTCCAGACCGACAAAGTTAAAACTTCTATTCTGATTACTTCTAGTGTGGTTTTGCCAACAACGGTTAAGGAATATCTCACGACTTGAATTAGCACTTCAAGATCTTTTGTTCGTATTCGAATAATTTGGATTCTCTAGATTCGCAACTTCTACTTGGAAGGTTCTACTTATGGAAACCAAGATCCTGATTGTATGGGCGAGCAGGATTGATGGGCTATCAACATTTTCCTTGAGGAGCTCGAGATCTCTCTAAATTGATTCTGTCCAATGGGTTGATTGGAAGAAATTCTTTGGAAGGTGCCAACGGTAATGAAGGCATGAAGAAGTATTTAAGGGAGACGCTCAAGTTGTTCAAAGGTGCTAGATAGAAGAATTCCAAAGTCTGAATCTCCTTGTTATTTTGTGATCTTATTCTTCGAGCTATATTTGTAATCAAAAGAGAGATTGAAGTGTGGTGAGACTTTGAGGAAGTGTAGTGGAGTCTCTACACTGTGGAATCAAGGGCGTGAGACTGTAAATTCTCTTTTTGATTCTTAGTGAAATCCAGCCAGTGGGCTATCCGTGCGAGAGAGTGGACGTAGGCTTGGTCTAAGCGGAACCACTATAAATCTGGAGTCTTGATTCTCTATCCCTAATCCTTTTACTTTACATTGCTTTCACTTACATCGATTATTGTTTTTAAATCCTTAGTCTTTCATCAAATAAATTGTCTATACATTCTGTTACTTTTTATAAAATCATCTTAATCACCTATTCACCCCCCTCTAGGTGCTCATACTAGTTCTAACATAATATACTATTCATTCTCCAAGATAACCTATCGAGTTACCGAGCTAGTATATTATCCTATCTCCAGATGACATATAGAGCTATCGAGCGGGTATGCATAACGTTCTATCTCCGAGACGACATATAGAGTCATCGAGCCGTTATAAGATACCTATGCATAACGTTCTATCTCCAAGATGACATATAGAGTCATCGAGCCGTTATAACACACCGTTGGGTCATACCGTCCTATCTCCAAGATGACACATAGAGTCACCGAGCCG
The DNA here is from genome assembly GCA_014182565.1 of Eucalyptus marginata. Classification (NCBI taxonomy): domain Eukaryota; kingdom Viridiplantae; phylum Streptophyta; class Magnoliopsida; order Myrtales; family Myrtaceae; genus Eucalyptus; species Eucalyptus marginata. Next base: position 42,189,924 of record CM024590.1, on the reverse strand, counting down.
GTATACAAACAATTCCTTCTCAAGATGACATGAAAGTCATCGAGCTGTTGAATCATACCGTCCTACCTCCAAGATGACATATAGAGTCACCGAGCCGTTATACAAGCAATTCTTTCTCAAGATGACATAAGAGTCATCGAGCTATAATAGTATAACGTCCATTCTCCAGATGACATACGAATCATCGAGCCGTTATAATATTTTTGTTCTGAAGACACAATCAATTTATCCTTATTATCATACTTGATAAAAATACACGTGCGTGGGTACACGGCCGGCCTTAGTCAAAATACTATAATTTCCTTTCCACAAATCCCACCATTTTCTGTAGTCCGCCAAAATATTTTTGGCACTGTCAACCGATGCTCGGTTATTTTTCCATTAATTATCAAAATTAACTAATTTAGGAATAAATCCTAAAATCACAAGTAAATCGATTCAGCACAATTTAGCACTCCAATAAATAAACAAACTGCACCATAATAATCAGCATAAAATTCCGGTCATCAGCTATCCCAGCCTAATTTTCGAAAAATAATTAATTAATTAAATTATTACATAAATTATTAAATAAATTCAATAAATTCAATTTAGGCCCTTAATGCCTAATTTGAAGCCAAGACGAACCCGGAAAATTTTCAAGACCCGTTCAATAATTGCCCAAGCCTATCTACTCGCTAATTACACTAACCATTCTCCTAACATGCATAGGTAAATCCCTAATTTAATTATTCTACTCTAATCTATCCACCTAATTGCACTTAATTAAATCTAATCAATCCCTAAGCATCATTAGTCTACTAAGTAGGGATTAATGAGTTAAATTTACTTGTTTAGCGATCCGTTCGGTTCAAAACGTCAGGAACGCAACAGGGATCGACTTTCTCCAAAGCAGGCCTAACCTTCGAGGCTTGGAACCACCTCAAAACGGGCCCGACACCTTGCTAGAAACCCACAAACTCAGCCTCTGTTTTGAGCTATAAAATAGAGAGAACAAGGTTGGTTAGGGCAGCAAGGCTCGGGGAAGGCAATGGGGACGATCTCAAGTCCAAAATGGGGCAAACCGGTGGTGGAGGAAGCTTCGGCGGCCTTCCACAGCCATGGGATAGCAGCTAGACCGGCGTGAGGTGCGGCTGGGGTTCGGGATTGTGCGGGCGATGGCGCGCACGCAAGGAGAGCGAACGGCGGCGTGAGGTGGCGACGGGCGGTCTTGGCTCCGGCGGTGGCTGTGCGACGGCAAGGCTACTCCGGCTAGTCTCCTTTGCTAGCTAGGGTTTCAAAAATAGCAAGGAGAAGGGGGAATGAGGGTGGCCGGTTGGCTTGGAGAGGAAGAGAGAGAGATGGAGGGGGCCACATGCCAATTTTTCCACAAGTTTGTCTCCTTAAGCTTGTCCATCAAGCTAGGTTTCCTTGGCTGCCATTCAGCCACCAAGACCTTCACTTTACAACCTTGAAAGGGTCCAAAGACCATAGGAAGAGGGGGCATACGAATTTGATACATACTTTCTCTCAATTGGACACATGTTCATGCTTGATCCCATCCAATTCGGTCCTAATAAATTCAACCGATCCACCATCGATCAAATTGAAATTTTTCCTCACCCATATATCCATCATGCTTCCCAAATTTGCGATCAAAACGATTCTCGGCTCTTTCTGTAAAAAAACGGTCCTATTCCGACTTTTTCCTAAAAAGTCTCGGGTTGCAGAAAAATCTTCTGAGATTGAGTGGACACTCCTAGAATTTATTATGACATGACAGAATCTTCAATTTTTGAAATCGGACTTGAATTCGCAGTTAATTTCCATTCGGTGCTTTTTTAGCGTGACCTAGGCTACTTGGTAACTTTCAGAAATTTTCAGTGCAAATGACCCGTGGTCGATTTTCTTCGAACCACAATGAACACACTCGACTCATTGGCGACTCTCGGTTGTTGTGGAAATCTCGAGGATTCAAATATGGACACTGAATACCAAAAAAATAAGAAAATCAATTTAGTGCCGGTCAACGAGAATTTTCCAATTTAGTGATGTCACCCATGATTAGCCACACAATATCAGTCGAACCAACCTATCTCTAATTTCAAATCGATTTTATACTGTGCCGCAATGGCCTCTAAAGATGACCATGGTCGAGAAGCCGATTCCTGGTCGAATTCTCAAGTCTATTGCCTTAAAATTCCTTAATTGTTGTCCCAGATAGTCTAGTTATCTCACAAGTAATCGGCTCTGAGAATAGCACTATAGGCGCGTCGATAAAATGCCCGATTTATTCAGTAGAAGACAGGATCAAAATCTGGGATGTCACAGGAAGAACCCCAGAGGAGTCAACTATGCAACAAGAACACGTCGTGGACCAAGAGCAAAGAATCCAGGCCCAGCCGAACCAGGGATAGCCCATCACGGGCCAAGCCACTTCATGGCAACCGATCGCAGCCCAGCATGCTTCAGGGCAATCCATCCAGTGGCTACATGTTCAAATGGCACCCAGCCCATGGATCTATGGGCCCACGCAAACAAGCCCATGGTCGATGGGTCAAGACCTTGGAGAACCAATCCAGCCCAGTGGAGGCCCATCAACCGTCTTCGGGGCAAGCCCAACCACTAGGCCGAATTCAACGAATACGGGCTATTCGTCCGAACCGGGTATTTCGAGTGCAGGACTAAATCCCTACTTGGTTCCCAAACCGGTTTCCTACCATACCCGATTATCACCGCCAGCGGTTGACTAGAGCCCGATGATTCGCTCTACACGGCAACGGGTGACGATATAAAGCTGCGACTCATCACCCAACAACTGTCAGGGCCCAACAATTATTCCAGCTAGTCGGTGGAGTTCTGGCGAGCGTTGGTCATGAAGGATAAAGAGGTTTTTATCAATGGCACGTTACCAATTCTGTTGGACGAGCGAATGGCGCCACTATGGAGGAAATGCAATCAATTAGTCCGAACCTGAATCAGCAATTGCATCACCACCAAAGTCGCAGCCAGACTCCCTCCGACGGAAGATTGGAGAAAAATGTGGGAAAATATCAAAGAAATGTATGGAAAATTAGATAGGGTGAAAATTTTCTCTTTGACCCAACAACTCTCGGATCTAAAGCAAGGAAATATAAGCATCGCCACAATCTACAACAAACTCTCAGCTTTATGGAACGAATTGGAGGCAGTCAAGGAGAAATTAGAAGGCCCATATCTAACCTTGCAGCAGTATCGCGCCATAAGAGATAGGGAAAAAGTCACTAGATTCCTGTTGATCTTGAATGAGTCTTACCAATCCTTTCGATCTCATATTTTGGCCATGGAACCCATGCCAACGCTTGGCCGAATTTACCAGCTCGCCGTCCAAGAGGAAAGCCAATGTCTTGTTGCCTTCGATTTGCACAGAGCCGGCAACGAGATGACGCTCGCAGCTCACGGGAATCACCCACAAGGAGGAGCCACGACCAGAGAACACGAAGGAAAGTGGCCGCAAGTCTAGTTTGCAGGAGCAAACCTTAAATCCTTTAAGAAGGGAACGGGTGGCCAAGATCTAATGATGCAATCCAACGGTTCACGAGGGCTCAATCCATTCGCCAAATCCAACGGTCCACGGGGAATCTCTTCAACAGGATCGGACGGCTCACAACGCTCCTTTTCCGCGCATGGATCCAACGGCCCAAATGAAGCCGCGATGGCTTCGTTTTTTAATCCATCCAACGGGCCACCTTTTGCGATGTCATCAAAGCATAATGGGCAAAATTTTAAAGGAAAAGGTAAGTTATACTATGATTTTTGCAAACGTCCACATCATACAATTGATAATTACTGGAAACTGCATGGTAAACCCAAAGAGAAAGGGAAGAGGGATTTTTCGACAGCTTTACAGGTAACAGGGCAACATACTGATAAATCAAATCAATCAATTACCCATGATTAGTATCAATAAATTATGAAGGTTCTCAAGAAATTGGATGTCTTTGACAGCACCAGAAGTTTTACAGGTACCTCTTATTGTTTGATGAATTCAATTTCGAAGACTGCTTGGATAATTAATTCGAGTGCTAGTGACCACATTATCACGATGAGTAGCACAGTAAATCTTAGCCCTCTTATCACACTCCATAACGTGTTTTATGTCCCAGAATTCCATTTCAATCTCATATCAGTTTCTCGGGCTTTTGAAGAAAATTCATGTCGTGTTCTATTCAATCCCGATCACTGTTTATTTCAAGCCCTTTCGACTGGTAAACTGATGGGCTTAAGTAGAATTTGGAAAGGGCTATATCTTTGGACCAATTTTTCCAGTAATTTCAATTCATCTTGTATTAAATCGAATAAACAATCATTGTGTAACATTACTACCAATGATAAGCTTTTTCTTAATCATCGAAGACTAGGTCATTCCGCTGCTTTCCCTTACCCTCAATGTTCAATTTGTCCTATGGCAAAGCAAGCTCATATACCTTTTGACAATAGCAAATCTCGTGCAAAAAGTCTCTTTTCCTTAATCCATGCTGATGTTTGGGGGCCCTATCACACACCCAATCGTGATGGTTATCATTTCTTCCTAACAATTGTGGATGATTTTTCTTGTGCCACATGAGTATTTCTCATGCAATCAAAGAGTCAAGTTCTTTCTCATCTAAGAACTTTTTTCTCCCTCTCCAAAAATCAATTTGGAAAATCAATCCAACGTATTCGTACTGACAATGGAAGGGAATTCTTCAATAGTGAATGTGCATTTTTTCTCTCTTCAAATGGAATTTTGCATGAGAGTTCTTGCATTTACACCGCACATCAAAATGGAATTATCGAGCGTAAACATCGTCATCTCTTAGAAGTAGCCCGTGCTCTTAAATTTGAAGCTTCCATTCCCGAGACTTTTTGGGGAGATTGTGTGGTCACTACAGCTTACCTGATTAATCGAATGCCAAGTCGTGTTCTCAACAAGAAGACACCTTTTGAGATGCTCTATGGAAAGAAACCAGAACTTCAGCATTTGAGAGTTTTTGGTTGTTTGTGTGTCACGCCCCGAACCTCGAGCACGCGCACATCCCTCAGTGGTCGATAGAATTTTGCGACGTTCCCAGGACTCGTCGCCGACCCTTTTCATTTTATTGCACATGCGGAAGCGAATTCACTAATCCCCTGACAACAACATATATGGGATAGAAAAGCAGGACAACCAATTATAAATCAAATACACTTTTATAAACACTTCAAGCTTATACAGAAGGTCTATGTCATAAAGAACTACTGAGCCACCTATGCTCCTGACCTTTCCGCTTCAAGCTCCGGGTTCTTCACACAAGGGACCTGAAAATGGTTATTCAATAACCAGTGAGATATAAATCTCAGCGAGTTCCACCCCTAAGCCCCGATTAGTACACCAACTCAACTCAGGGTATCTATCTAGAACAACCCCACCACAAGCAGCAACCAATAGTTGATTCGCATACAACCTTATCTGGTATGCCATACCCTACACGATATCACTCAGCATGATACACACAAAGCACATGACCATTAGATGATGCAGTTCATCAATCACACACAAGTCGCATCCTAAGCGATCTCACCTGGCCATTGCCACACCCTGCACATTATCGATTTATGTGTGCATACCATAAACGATGTGATTCACTCATGCATATAATTAATGCATATAACAATTTCACACATCAATTCGTCAATTCAGATCGAGTCATCGATCAAATGACCCAGTCGATTACATGTCACCACGACCTTTTCCTCAGTCGGTACAATCAATACTATCTATAAGTCCGACCATGGTCTAGGACTGCTCACTCTAAGCTGATATATAGATAGTATAGCTCACACTAAGCTGATAAGGTTAAGGTATACTTTGCTCTCGCTAAGGCGACATATCGCCCGCGGCCGATATAGTATACCCCGATGCTCACTCTAAGCTGATAAAGTGTACTGCTCGCGCTAAGCTGACATATCACCTGTAGGTTGATATAGTACACTAGTATACTGCTCTCACTAAGCTGACATATCGCCCGCAGGCTAATATAGTATACCCCTGATGGTCACTCTAAGCTGATAAAGTGTACTGCTCGCGCTAAGCTGACATATCACTCGTAGGTTGATATAGTACACTAGTATACTGCTCTCGCTAAGCTGACATATCAGAGCCCGTAGGATGATATAGTATACTATCCTGACCATTCAATCAATTCACCAATTTTTATCATCTCCGATAAAAATAACCGTGTGTGGGTACACGGTCGGCCTTAACCAAAATACCATATTTTCACTTTTGAAAATCCCACTAATTCCAATAATCCATAAACACAATCTTGGCGTTGTAAACCGACGCCCGGTATTTTCCACTTAAAATACCTATATTTCACAATCATCACACAATTACACCATTCAACAATCAATTCATGCGGATGCCCATGTATTTACACATCCATTCACTTCATAAAATCAACACACATGGATTTAGACAAATTTTCGCATTCTGGATGAACAGTGATCGTGAACAGTGTTTCGTGAACAGTGCCTCGTGAACAGTAACCCCGTGAATAGTGTCGAGTGAACAGTAAATTTCCAAAATTTAATAAATGATAAATTAAACTCAGAAATCATTAAAATCATTAATTAAAACAATCAAACAATTAATTAAGCAAAACAAGCTTAATTAAACACATAAGCACAATTAAGCAAATAAAGCAAGATTAAGCTAAACTAATCTAATCCATCCATCTAAACACCTATCTTAGGGCTAATACAACTTAATTAAATCACATAAACTAGAATGAAATCTAACTAAACCAACCCTAAGCAAGTTTAGGCACTAATCGAAGGATTATGAGCTAAACTCACCCGTTAAGCGGGCCGGAGACACCGACGCGGCGGCGACGACGGTGGCTACGCACCAGAACCCCTACCACGACGATCCAAGGTGGTCCCAAGCTCAACACAGCAACCACAGCTCGAACTCCCACTGAAACTTCTGAAAAACAGCCCTGCCAGAGAAGAAAACAAGTTGAACAGCTTGGCCGGAGCTTCGGCGAGGGGGTTGGTCGACAACCGGCGGCCCCAGGAGGTCTTGGGGGTCTTGCTGGAGGTTGGGATGGGCGGAGGAACGGCTGGAATGGAAGAAAACGGGCTGCAAAGTCGAAACAGTCCAGGCTGCAGGCGGACCGACGGACCGGCGACCGGCGGCTTGCGACGGCCGTACAGGACGGACGGCGGTTCCTTTCGGAACGAAATCAGGTTCGTTGGAACGGTCTGTCTCTCCCGGTCATGGTGATAGGTGGCTCGTTCTCTGATTCATCCGGGAAGACCACTTTTGACTCGATTCTTCACTGAAGGGTCAGCTGGAGCAGAAACTGGAGGAGGGAAAACGAGGAGAGAGAAGGCTCCGTTCGAGATGGGGACCGAATGAGGGAGAGAGAGGGTGATGGGAGAGCTGTTGCACTCCTCATTAAAGCCATTAAATGGCCACTTCAATTCCCCATGCATGACATCATCATCTCTCTCTTCTTTTGCCCTTATCCCTTTGCCTTTGGGGGCAATTTGGTCATTTCCACCTTGCACAAATTACCAATCTAACCTTGGGCTGAAATTGGTGGATGGGCCTAAGGATTGGGCTTGGCCATGAATAGGAATGGGCTTAGGAATTTGTTGGGCTTGAAATGGCCAAGAATTGGCCCATGGGCTTAAAAGATGAATAGTTGGTTTGGCCCAATGGGCTCATTTGCTTGACTTAGGCCCATTTGGTGGCTGTCCCAACTTGGGCCTAAGGCCCACACTGACTTTGCCCGGCCCATGTCCTCACGGGCTCGCTTCCTCGGTCCAAATCCCTTTTTCAATTGCTCAGCTTCACTGGCTCTGTCGACTGTTGAAGCGGCTTCATCCAAAGTCCGTCCCGGACATTCCCGATAATTCGAAGTCCAATCCTAAGTTCTCTTGCCATGTCAATTTCACCAAATGCCATTTCGGTTACAACTCAGTCTGACGGGCGGCTCAGAGGATTCACGAGTAACCGACTCGTGCCAAACCACGTTCAAGACATCTCGACGCATGGACGTCCTTGACTGCATGAAATTACGGAGGATAGATTCTTATTTCAAAGTACACGATCACTGAGGATCGACATAGGGTCGTTCGCGGATTCGATAATGGTAAACGAAATCATCCGTCGTTCCATTATGTTCTGTCCGCGAATCGACTCCCAATCGTCCTTGAAATCGGCCTGCCTATCTACAAGATCGCCCTCACGCAAGTCTCATGGTCAAGTTGTTTTCCCAGGTCGAGTCCTTTAGCCGTACGAGTTCTGTCCTCATTAGCCCTTCCCCTCAAGGTCAGTATCTCAGGAGTGATCAATTCCGAGTGAGATCAACCAACAATGCATTGACGAAATTCACATTCATCCATCCTTCAGAGGACTTGAATTTCAGGATGTCACATTGTGTTATGTGACTACAGTGGGGCCGCGGGATAAATTAAGTCCACGAGCTCAACGATGCATATTTATGGGATATCCGAGTCTCACAAAGGGATATCGGGTTTTCGATCCGTCCATTGGGATTTCTTTGTCAGCAGGGATGTTATTTTCCATGAGAATGTATTTCCCTTTAGTGACGAATTATCTTCACACGATGAGTCTGATAGGGGCGTGGATACTCATCGATTTTTATTTGAAGAAGACTTATCTCCTGGACAATCATATATCATTGCCCCTCCAAAGATATCTACCATAAGGTACAGTTTCCTCTCCAACAGTAGCCGTGGATACTTCAGATATACATTTTTCCACCATCAGTGAGGAGGACCATACTTCTTCACCAATAGCAGCATCTCCAGCATCCACTAAGGAATAACCAGTTTCTTCAGTAACCTCTCAGCCAACACCACAAAATAAGCCACCACGGCGATCCCAGCATGCTACGCGTCCACCCACATGGACAAAAGACTATGTCTATGCTGCTTCAAATTCTCCAGGTACTCATTACCCTATCTCCTCATATGTCTCTTTTCATCAGTTATCGTCAGATCATATGTGCTGCATCAGTCATGTATCTGAAGAAACAGAGCCGTCCAATTATTACGAGCCAATGAATTGTTAGGACTAGAATTAGCACCTAGAGGGGGGTGAATAGGTGATTAAAGCGATTTTAACAATCAAATCCGAATATGAGATTAATGAATTAAAAACAGCAATCACAGCAAATGAAAGTAATGAAAGATAAAAGGATTAGGGATAGAGAATCAAGACTCCAGATTTATAGTGGTTCGGCTTATATCAAGCCTACGTCCACTCTCCCGCACGGACAGCCCTTACGGCTGGATTTCACTAAGAATCAAAAAGAGTGTTTACGGTCTCACGCTCTTGAGTCCACAATGTAGAACTTCTACTACACTTCCTCAAGGTCTCACCACTCTATGGTCACTCTTTTGATTACATGTATTGCTCGAAGAATAAGATCACAAAACGAAATATGGAGATTCAGACTTTGGAATTCTTCTATCCAAAGCACGCTTCAACAACTCGAGCGTCTCTCTTTTATACGCTTCTTCATGCCTTCATTACCGTTGGCACCTTCCAAAGAAGTTCTTCCAATCAACCCGTTGGACAGAATCAATTTGGAGAGATCTCGAGCTCTTTAAGGTAAGTGTAGATAGCCCATCAATCCCGCTCGCCCATACAATCGGGATCTTGGTTTCCATAAGTAGAACTTTCCAAATAAGTTGCGAATCTTAGAGAATCTATATCAATTCGGATACGAATGTAAGATCTTGTAGTGCTGAATCCGGTCGAAAGATATTCCTTAACCATTGAGATAAAAACTATATAGAATCGAAATAGAAGTTCATTTATCTTGTCGGTCCGGAATCTGTCCATGAGAGTAGACTTTGAAACTTGAGTCTTGTTAGCGTCGACTTTGATCTTCGAGACTTTGCCGGTAGAGTCTGCAAGTCTTCGACTAGGCGAGAGAAATGTTTTGTCAACTTCAAAACCTCGAGGAGAATTTATCCAACAATCTCCCCCTTTTTGATGGTGACAAAACTTTCCTGCATTTGAATACTATTGCCCTGCAAAACAACTTTTAAGCTTGCAAAGATATCATTAGAATAAGAATAGTATAAGATGTCCTGTACGCAGATGTCCTGTACACAGACTTACCCTGTACACAGATCTGCATCCACAGAAACCTCATTAGTCAATGCAGACATTACTATCTTTATCTAATTTTAATAGCTTAAAGTAATGCAGTAGAGAGCAATCATTCAAAAAAACTCAAGATAAAGTCAAAATGTCAATCACAATCCAAAAAAATTTAGAAATGAAAGTTTAAGGTTTGGGTTTGGAATGAGAATAGAGTGAAAATCTGCCTGCAAAGTCTTCTCCCCCTTTTTGTCAGCATTAAAAAGTAAGAAAATCAAGGATCACGAGGAACGCGAACAAGTTGAAAGTCCTCCATAGACTTGACGGTTCCTTCCGGCTTCCTTAAGTCTTCTTGAAGTTCGGCGAGAGCGGTGCCTTTTCTTTGTGTCTTGAACCTTACTTTGAACATCTTTCAGGTGATCATGTAAGGAGATGAACATAGCATGATTCTCATTCTGAAGAGTCTGAAAGTCGCACCCCATAGCATATATTTAGCCTTTGAGCTCCAATATGATGTCAAGCAACCTTCTGAAATCTCTTGAATTGTCAGTCTGTGTGCTTGCGTCAACTCGGTCTAATGGTGGAGTTAAGCCGGTGTGAATGTCAGCAGGGAGATCAATGTTTGGAGATGATGCCTCTCCCTCAGGATTATGAGCAGCATAAACATCTTCTGCATCAGGTGGCGATCTACTCACACTTGCACTTGTAAATGTCAGGAGAAGAGGAGTACTTTCTCTTTGGATATCTCCCCCTGTTTCCATGCCTTCTGGAGGGGAGAAGAACTCTTCTTTCGAGGAGTCTCCTCGGTGACAAGATTGTGCTTGATCCTCCTTTTACGCTGGAGAATCTGTCTTGGCTTGTGAGTCTGCGGGTTTATCTTTGAGAGTCCGTCTGGGCGACTCTTCCTCTTCATCTTTTTCTTCCTCTTTCTCTTCTTCTTTCTCTTTTTCTTCCTCTTTCTCTTTCTCTTCTTCCTCTTCTTCTTTCTTTTCTCTTCTTCTTCTTTCTCTTCTTTCTCTTCTTCTTTCTCTTCTCTTTCTTCCTTTTGCAAGGATTCCTTTTCTGGTTTCCTTTCTCGGTTTCTTCTACAAAATTGTTGTTAAACAGTGATACGGGAGCGAGAATGCGAGAAACAAAAAGGCTGAAATAGGCATATCATCCTCATCATCTTCATCTTCCAAGATGATTGCCCGCCTCTTCTTGATAGGACCCGGTGACGGGTTCCTTTCCTTTCCTTTTTGCCGCGAAGAGTCGATTTGATCTTCACGGGGTTTTTCTTTGAACTGCGCTCTAGCTTCTTGCTGAGTTCTTTCGACGTATCTTTGTTATCATCCTCGGTCAATGACCATTCGACCAATAGTCTTCACGAGAGAGAATGTGGGGAGGCTGGATGTTCGATGTCGAAAAGACGTGTAATGAGAGCGACATAAGGGAGTTGTCCCTTGTCCTTTGCCATAGACCTGTACATGTGAAACATGATAGTGTGTGGCAGAGAGAAATTAAGACCGATCTTGATTGCATACATCAATTTTGCCTCGGAGATGGATACATCTGTCTTTGATGTTGATTTTGGTCTAAGACAGTTGATCACAATCTTGTGAAGCAGAATATTTGTTGCATTCATTACTCGAGTAGGAGAGACGACCTTGACAATTCGGTCTCTTGCAAGTTCCATGGTTGCATGACTCACAGACACAGAAATTGATTGGAAAGCACCTCTTTCCACACTAATTACATCTGCCAGAGTGTCTATATCAACAACATATTCTCTATCTCGCACGCTAAATGAAAAGCTGTTCGCATCAAGGAAACTGAGATTAGAGTAAAAATATGCGGTTAATTCGAGAATAAGCCACATCACATTCGGTGCAAAACTTGTGCGGTTGAAGCTTCTCAAACTTCTCTCGAGATTGATGCTCGGTAAATCCAGAAAATCAAAATCCACCGTTCGTGGATTTATCACCCCTCGCTTCAGCAGTTTCTCATACATTTTCTTGTGTCCATCAGATCGAAACAGTTCATCCTTCTTTCCTCGAAGGTTTGCAGCCACACCCATCCAAGGTTTAAAATGTAAAAACATTTTCTCATCATCATCCTTTCCCTCTCGGTTGATTGAAACTACCAAACCTAGGGTCACCGGGAAAGTTTGCAAAAACTTTTGCTTTGCTGTTCCAGCGGGAACAACGCCGATCTTTCCATCACGGTGAGAAAATGTGTTTCATTTCTATAGCCTTTTCTTTCAGAAATTCATCAATGAAGGTCATTGCGAGAACCACCTTCCTTCAATGCGAGTAAAGCCTATAAACAAAAGCGAGGCTTGAGTGATCTTACTTGGTTCAACATTTTCAAGCACTTCTTCGCATGTTGAGGGCGACTATCATGAGGTCTAGTTGAGGAGGAGCGCTGTTGAGATCGTTGAGGAGACTGTTACATTGGAAAGTCGCTTTCTTACGTGAGATCGAAGTGCGTAGGCCCCTCTCCCGAGCCCCGTGGTCCCCCGCTTGCAATCCTTGATGATTTTCTTTGGTAAGACATTGTCGCTTTCTTGGAGAAACTTTCACACTTGTGTCGCAAGAAAGTTAAAAACTTGAGAAGTAGAAATCGAGGAAAGAAATTCCAGAGAGTGAAAAGCTTTTGAACTAGGGTTTCTAGGGTAAAGTTTAAAACGAAGAAGGAGAAGAAGTATAAAAGGTAATCGAATCGTGGTAACGAATCGTCACAAAATAAATTCCTTTTGAAAAATAACTGCCTTAATAAATCGATAACCACCCTTTATAAAATAAACTGCCTTAATAATCACGATTATACATAAATAAAAACGAGACAAACTTACCTTTTCGAGATAAAAGTTTAAGTAAATGAACTTACGGTCGTGTCGATTGGTATTCTCGGTCTACACCCTTTTGAGTCGATACTCCGTCGACTTTAAGATTACGAGTCGAGCTTCAACATTCTTCAAGAGATACAATATTGAGTCTTGAGCGAATAGACTCAAATAAGCTTTTCTCAAGTGGCTTTGTGAAGATGTCTCGCTAGTTGATTCTTCGAGTCAATAAATTGTATCAAGACTTCTTTGTTCGAACATGATCTCTTATAAAATGATGTCGAATCTCAATATGTTTGGCTCTTGAATGTAGGATAGGATTCTTTGTAAGATTGATTGCACCGGTATTGTCACATCGATCTCGTGCAAGAGTCTTCAATACCAAAGTCTCGTAGTTGTTGTTTTATCCAAAGTATTTGAGAACAACAACTTCCAAGTGCTACGTATTACGCTTGGTTTGTTGAAAGAGCCACGGTACTTTGTTTTCTTGAAAACCAAGATACCACCCCTCGTTGCCAAGTAATTGACAAGTTCTGAAGTGCTTTTTCTTTCAACTCTACAACCCGCAAGATCTCGTCGAATAACCAAGAAGGGTAAAGTCTCCTTCTTTGGGATACCATAGACCAATCTTAGTAGTAGTTGCAACATATTTAATGATACGTTTAGCAGCACTTAAATGTGATTCCTTAGGATCTGATTGAAACCTAGCACATATGCAAACACTAAATAATATGTCGGGTCTAGATGCAGTAAGATAAAGAAGTGAACCAATGATACTCCTGTATAATTTTTGGTCGACTTTCTTCCACCTTCGTCTTTGTCTATCTTCAAAGAACTTGACATTGGAATGTCGGTCTTTTTGCAATTCTCCAGGACCGAACTTTTTAACAAGTTCTTTTGCATATTTCTCTTGATGAATGAAGATTCCTTCTTTAAGTTGTTTCACTTGTAGACCAAGGAAGAAGGATAGTTCACCCATCATGCTCATCTCAAATTCATCCTGCATAGACTTAGAAAATTTCTTGCACAAAGTCTCATTAGATGATCCGAATATAATGTCATCAACATAAATCGAGCAGTATAAAGCTTTTGCCTTCCTTTTTAATAAACGAGTAGTGTCTACCTTTCCTTTAGAGAAACCACTTTGTATTAAAAAATTACTTAACCTTTCATACCAAGCTCGAGGAGCTTGTTTTAATCCATATAAAGCTTTCTTCAGTCTAAACACCGAGTCCGGTTTCTTTGAGTCTTCAAATCCGGGAGGTTGTTCCACATAGACTTCTTCTTGAATAAATCCATTCGGGAATGCGCTTTTGACGTCCATTTGAAATAACCTGAAATTCTTATAACATGCAAAAGCAAGTAGTAATCGATTGCTTCTAACCTTGCTACTTGGAGCATAAGTCTCATCATAGTCTATCCCTTCTTCTTGCGTGTATCCTTTAGCCACGAGTCTTGCTTTGTTTCTTGTCACTTTGCCTTTTTCATCAACTTTGTTCACGAAAACCCATTTAGTTCCAATAACAGATTTACCTTTTGGTTTAGGAGTTAATTCCCAAACGTCGTTAATACTGAATTGTCGAGCTCTTCTTGCATTGCTTCAATCCAGCTTTCATCGGCTAAGGCTTCTTCAATGTTTTTGGGTTCTATTTCGAAAATAAGTGCAACCGCACTAGACTCTTCTCGCCTTTTGGATCTTGTACGAATTCCCTCATTAATGTTCCCAATAATGAGTTCCTCGGGATGATTTGGACTTGTGTTTCCGATTCTTGGATGGTCGATGGGTTGTTGATCATTTTCTTGAGTTGAATCTCCATCGACAACTTGTTGTACTTGCATCTGGATTTTGGGCTGCTTTATGGGAGATAGATCTAGCGAGTGCGGAATGCAGTTCGATTCTTCGATCTTGTATTGGCTGAACTTGTGGAGAGTCTTGAAATTTGACGTTCATTGATTCTTCCACGGTCGAGTCTTCTTGTTGAATACTCTATAGGCTTTGCTCGCGGTTGAGTAACCAAGAAAGAATCCTTCATCGATTTTTCTTCAAACTTACCAACTCGATCATTTGCATTCTTCAGAATAAAGCATTTACAACCAAATACTTGAAAATAGGAAACGGTTGGTTTCTTTTCTTTAAAAATTTCATAAGGAGTTTTCTCAAGAATTGGTCTTAAAAATACTCTGTTAATAATATAACAAGCGGTTGAAACGACTTCAGCCCAAAACCTTGAAGAAATATTACTTTCAATTAAAAGAGTTCTTGCCATTTCTTGTAAAGACCTATTCTTCCTTTCCACAACCCCATTACGTTACGGTGTGTATGGAGAGGAGAATTTGTGCTTGAAGACCAGAATCATCACGAGAATTTAGTAAAGTCTTGATTTTCAAACTCACCTCCATGGTCTGTACGAATACTTGAGATAGTGTAACCTTTCTCATTACGCACCTTCTTAGCAAACTTTGAAAAGAGAGAAAAGTTTCAGACTTACTTGAGAGAAAGTAGACCCAAGTAAATCGTGAATAATCATCCACTATTACTAGGCGAACCTTTTTCCACCAATGCTTTGTGTTCTAGTAGGTCCAAATAAATCCATATGCGAAAAGCTGCGGTACACGATTAGTAGAAACTTTACTTATTGGTTTGTAAGAGTTTCTAACTTTGTTTACCCATGGTGTGCATAGATCGAGACTTTAAGTAATTGAGAATAGGCAATCCTCGAACAAGTTTCTTGGAGGAGATCTTGCTGATTTGCTTCATATTGATATGGCCAAGTTTTCTATGCCATAGATTAGCTTCATCTTGTACGATATCAAGCACCGAGATCTTTCATGATTTACATCCGGAAGATAGATATTTCCATGTCTTCGTCCGGTAAAGGATTGAGTAGAGTCTTTACGATTCTGAGCACTTTCTTTCTGGGAAATTGATCTTGAATCCAGTATCACACAAGCGGCTTATGCTAAGCAAGTTGTAATTTAATCCTTCAACTAAGGAAACATTCTTGATTGACAGACTTCCAATCTTGATTGTTCCACGACCAATGATTCTTCCTTTGTTGTTACCTCCAAAGGAAACTTTTCCTCCGTCTTTCGGTCAAGTGTTATGAAGCAACTTGAGTCTCTGTCATATGTCTTGAGCAGCCACTATCTAGATACCATTTAATCTTCTTTTTGATAGTGACCTGCAATTAAAAAGAATTCAAGCTTTCTTTGGTACCCACATCATCTTGGGTCCCGAAGAGTTAGAGCAATAAAACAGTCTTTGCCCAATTCCTTTTAACAGGTCTCCAAACCAAAGGGCATTCTTTCTCAAAATGTTCGAGCTTTGACACTTGGAACATTTCAAAGCATTTTACGCCAACGGGTTTTACAAAGACTTTCTTGAAAATGATTTTTATAAACAATTCTGGTTGGTCTTTGTTTGATTCTTTCCTTCACCTTTGGAAAATCAATTAGAGGAATAGTTTCAGAAGTCATACCAAGACCTAACTTATCAAAGTAGGGTCTTTGTATCGAAAGAATCTTATCCAACTTTTCAGACCATTTGAAAATCTTTTTGATATATTAGAAATATCATTTTTCAAAAGATTATTTTCTTTGGAAACAGAGTCTGAGTTTTCTTTCAAGACAGTAAAGTTGTTTTCTAACTTTTCAAATTTCTCTTTCCAAAGTTTTTCCTGTTGCTTCAATGTAGAATTTTCCTTTTTCAATTCGGAGATCCTCTTAAGAGAAGTTTTTAGACTAAGACAAAGTTCATCAATGTATTTCGAAACTTTGATAGGAATTCTTAGATTACTAACCTCGAGTTCACTTTGTGCGAGTGTATATCGAATCGGTGCAGTCGAATCGAGATTTTGCCATTAAACGAGATATTGGCATAGTCATCATCACTTTCTTCACATTCGGTATCACTCCGGTCTCTGCTTTGAGTGCCTTCCTATATTTCTCGGTCTTTCCTTTTCTCTTCTTTAACGAGAGGACGGTTGGGTTACGATGTGTCCCTTTTTCTTGCATTCAAAGCAAGTCACTTCTTTGTTAGAGTCATCTTCCTCTATTGATTTGTTCTGAAACCTTTGTGAGCTCTGTTTCTTCCGGTTGAATTTTCTTCCTTTTCTTCAACTTTCGAATCTCTTTATCATAAGTGCCACTCTTCATCATCTAGATCTTCTTGAGAATCGTAGCATCGAATAGTCATTAGACTTTAAGGCAATTGATTTCTTACCTTTTGAATCTTCCTCTTCGTTGGTTTGCTCTACTTCATAAGATTGAAGAGTCCCAACCAATTCGTCTACGAGAGAGTGGAGCAATCCTCTGTGTCTCTCTTATTGAGGTTTTTATGTGATTCCGGTCTTTGGAGAGTCCTCGTAGGAGTTTGTTGACCTTCATATGTCCCGAGATTGGATGTCCACGATATTCAAGACCATTCACAATTTCAGTAAAGCGACTAAACATGTCAATTATTGATTCTCCCGATCTCATCTTAAAGACTTCATATTGTCCCAAAGAATGTTGATCCTTGTCTCTTTCACTCGATCTATTCCTTCATAGGTAATGTGAAGCCTATCCCAGACTTCTTTTGCTGTACCACAAGAAGATATTCTGTTATATTCAGTAGGGGATAAAGCACAATATAAGGAGTAAATGGCTTTAGCGTCAAGAGTCTGTCTCTTGGTGATTTCTTCTTGAGTCATTAGAGTGGGATCGCAACTTCTTTTCCTCTCTCGGATCCCGATGCTGTAGCGGGAATGATTCCTTTGTCTACCACTTCCCATTCCAAAGGATCTTTCGATCTTAGGAATGCTTTCATCTTGTTCTTCCATATCTTTGTAGTCTTTTCCATCAAAGTATGGAGGTGCAGGTATTGCTTTGACCTTCGACCAACCCTGTAGGTAACATACTAGCCATAGATCTTTTACTCGAAGTAAAGACACTTCTTATAAACGAGTACACAAGCTCGATACCAATTGTTAGGACTAGAATTAGCACCTAGAGGGGGTGAATAGGTGATTAAAGCGATTTTAACAATCAAATCCGAATATAAGATTAATGAATTAAAAACAGCAATCACAGCAAATGAAAGTAATGAAAGATAAAAGGATTAGGGATAGAGAATCAAGACTCAGATTTATAGTGGTTCGGCTTATATCAAGCCTACGTCCACTCTCCCGCACGGACAGCCCTTACATTTGGATTTCACTAAGAATCAAAAAGAGTGTTTACGGTCTCACGCTCTTGAGTCCACAATGTAGAACTTCTACTACACTTCCTCAAGGTCTCACCACTCTATGGTCACTCTTTTGATTACATGTATTGCTCGAAGAATAAGATCACAAAACAAAATATGGAGATTCAGACTTTGGAATTCTTCTATCCAGCACGCTTCAACAACTCGAGCGTCTCTCTTTATACGCTTCTTCATGCCTTCATTACCGTTGGCACCTTCCAAAGAAGTTCTTCCAATCAACCCGTTGGACAGAAATCAATTTGGAGAGATCTCGAGCTCTTTAAGGTAAGTGTAGATAGCCCATCAATCATGCTCGCCCATACAATCAGGATCTTGGTTTCCATAAGTAGAACTTTCCAAATAAGTTGCGAATCTTAGAGAATCTATATCAATTCGGATACGAATGTAAGATCTTGTAGTGCTGAATCCAGTCGAAAGATATTCCTTAACCATTGAGATAAAAACTATATAGAATCGAATAGAAGTTCATTTATCTTGTCGATGCGGAATCTGTCCATGAGAGTAGACTTTGAAACTTGAGTCTTGTTAGCGTCGGACTTTGATCTTCGAGACTTTGCCAGTAGAGTCTGCAAGTCTTCAGACTAGACTGAGAGAAATGTTTTGTCAACTTCAAAACCTCTGAGGAGAATTTATCCAACATGAATGACCTACGATGGCAAAAAGCTATGGAGACAAAATTGCGTGCATGAATGGAGAATCATACATGGGACATTGTCCCTTTACCGTCTCATCAAAAACCGATTGGCTGCAAGTGGGTCTACAAGATTAAAAATAAAGCTGACGGCTCAGTAGAAATATATAAGGCTTGATTGGTGGCCAAAGGTTTCACTTAACGAGAAGGTTTCGATTACCATGAAAATTTTTCTCCAGTAGCGAAAGATGTTACGGTTCACACTTTCTTGGCAATTGCTACATTTCGTGATTGGTCATTGCACCAAATGGATGTCCACAATGCTTTCCTTCATGGTGACTTGGACGAGGAAATCTATATGGACCTTCCACCGGGATTACAGAGATAGGGGGAGTCTAGAGTATGTCGTCTCTGCAAATCCCTATACGGTCTCAAGAAAGTTTCTCAACAGTGGTATGCCAAATTTACGGATGCACTTATGGGAGCAGCATTCAAGCAGTCCAGACATGATTATGCCTTGTTCACGTGGACAAAAGGTATGTCATCTACCTACTTAATGATATATGTCGATGGCATACTTATTATGAGAAATGATGAATCTGCCGTGAAAAGTCTCAAGGAATATTTACATTCCGCTTTCCATATTAAAGATTTGCGACCACCAAAATACTTCCTTGGAATTGAGAGAGCTCGTTCAAACCAAGGGATCTCACTTAGCCAACGGAAATTTGTGCTGGAGATTATATCGAAGGCAAGTCTATCAGGATGCGAACCGGCAATTATTCCTATTGAGCAAAATGTCAAGTTGACCACTGCTGATTATGATGTGAGTCTACAATGTACAGATAATGACTCGTTGCTCAAAGATCCATCAAGCTATCATAGACTAGTTGGGAAACTCATCTATCTCACTATGACCAGACCAGATATATGTTACGCGGTTCAGACATTGAGTCAGTTCATGCATAATCCAAAACAGTCTCATATGAATGCTGCATTGAATGTTGTGAAATATTTGAAGAAATGCCAAGGACTTGGGATTCTCCTTTCTCGTGATTGCAACATGGAAATGATGGCTTACTATGATGCGGATTATGTGACTTGTCCTATGAGTTGAAGATCTATCACTGGTTTCTGCATCAAACTTGGGGAATCGTTACTTTCATGAAAGACAAAGAAACAGTCCATTGTCGCCCCATCATCAATTGAAGCTGAGTATCGATCCATGGCCAAGACCGTGTGTGAAGTAGTTTGGTTACAAGGCTTACTTCTAGATCTCGGAGTACAAGTCAAGGGAACAACCTTAATGTTCTATGATAATGATTCCACACTTAAACTTGCAGCAAATCCAATAGTACATGAAAGAACAAAATACATAGAGATCGATTGCCACTTTACTCGAGAGAAGATTCAAGAAGGGATAATCAAAACAAGAGGAATCGGGACTACTGAACAGCCTGCAGATATATTCACCAAACTTTATGTCAAAGGCAACATACATATCTCTTAAGCAAGTTAGGCGTCTTGGACATATACAAGCCACTAGCTTGAGGGGGAGTGTTGGAAGATATGCCGAAGATACGCCAGATTTGGTGGATATATACTCGAGATTGTAATTGATTATTTTGTATCAATCTAGGATTAGATCTGATATACTTCCTTATTCATTAAACATCCTTTGTATTATTTAATTCCCTTTGTACATTGAAACAATCAATGAAGTGCATAGAATACATTCTCCTCTATTCTCGACATTCTTCTTGCTTCCACTCTGTTTTCTGATAGGGAGAAGTTCGGGAATCTTCGTGTGATGGAGGAGAGACGTGGCGACGGCTTCAATGTTTACAGGGAGGAGGAGAATGAAAGAAAGGCAATTTGTTCCCACGCCGGTCGTGGTCTTTGTGCCACGAAGAAAAGTTCAATGAATTTGCTAACCGTCCAAGCAGGTCATTGAGCAATCCTTGCAATTGCCGAAGATAATGTTGACTAGAGAGTAGTGTGACGACACTCGATGAAAACGAACGTCGGAGTTGTCAATGACAAGTAGCGTCGACAGTTTAGTGACATAAACACATTCCCAAATGAGATGGATATGGTGTTGCTCAATGACGACTTGATGTAATGTGAATAGCATAGTCCGACGACGAGCTTGTTAACGTGGCATGGGCCGTTAGGCATCCGGGGCTCGCTATTTTGTTGAGTAAATAATCGGGATGTCACATCAATACCCTCATCTTACCAAAAAAAAAAGTATGGTAATTAGGTTGTTAGAATGAAAGCGTTACTGGACACCTATGGTGTATGGGAACTTGTCAACACAGGCTATGATGAACCAAAGGACAAGGATACTTTTAGTCAAAATTAGAAGAACGCCTTGGAGAAGGTTTCAAGAAAAAGATTAATATGCCCTATTAATCATCTATTAAACTTTAGATGATTCGATGTTTGAGAATATGTCGAACGGTACTACTTCTAAGGAGGCATGGGAGACCCTTAACAACACATACCAAGGAGTACAAAAATTCAAGAACATACGCCTTCAAACTTTGAGAGGCGAATTTGAAGTAATCCATATGAAACAATTTGAATTGATTCTTGATTATTTCACAAAAGTTCTTGCAATTGTTAACCAGATTGAAAGAAATGATGAAAATGTTCTAGACGTTTGAGTTGTTGAGAAGATTCTATGGTCCTTAGAGAAGAAGTACAATCATATTGGTGTTCTAATCAATGAGTCCAAAAACTTGGATGCAATGAAGAATGATGATTTTCTAGAATTCATTGCCAACCCATGAAGTAAAATTCAAAGCAAACAAGCCTAAGCCAGTGGAGGAAGTACTCCAAACTTAGTGGACTATACGAGATGAAGAGGAGCAAAGTAGAGATCCCGTGCAAATTCGAAAGACTATTCAAGATTGTGGTCGAGGCTAAGGCCAAGGTCACTATCAAGGTAAAGGTCAAGGATGAAGTAGAGGAGATATTGCTCGAACATCTTTTTCTATAACTTTAGGTACAACTACAAGGGCCGGTGTGCTAACACATTTTTTTCTCAGCCGCATACTTAAAGTCATCTTCCTCTATTGTCATTCCTTGTTATTTTAATTCAGAGAGAGCGATGCTACTAGGTCGGGAGGGCCTTGAAAGCTCTTCCCATAGGGACTTTGTCACGCCCCAATCCTCCGAAAGCGCGCCCATCACTCTTTGGTCGATTAAAAAGCGACGTCCCAATACGCATCACCGACTCATTCATTTTAATGCACACACGGAAGCAAATAAATAATCCCCAGACAATAACACAATGGGATAGAAAAGTAGGGCTACAATTTTCTCGAAAACCAAACCACACTTATATATACATAACAACCCATGTCATATATAATACAAGTCTATAAAAACAAAGTCTACAAAACAAGAGGGGGTTTTTCCTAAAACTACAGATCCTCGTCATCATTGGAGCCTTCTGCGGAATACACCGGGGACTCTGGATCCGTCATGTCCGGCTCCACGTCTACCACTAAACCTTCTCGAGGATCTATTGTGCCTTTCCCAAAGGCTACTTCCAGCACGTACATGGGAATCTTCGACTCAGGTATGGGACCTTCCCTCTTTCCATCTCGAGCTTGATGATACCATGCTCTGTATTGATGAGGTACCTTATGGGGTAAGGCCTCATCGACCCAGACCACGGATTTCACCAACTCATAGGTCCATCCCCTAGGGCTCCCATGCAGTGGGATAATATACTTCTGCTCTGTCACCTTCTTAGGTTGACCAAAACGCTCGGGAAGAGCTACCATCTAGGGACCTGAAATGTTATCCCACAACGGGGTGAGACGACGTCTCAGGGAGTTCACCCCTTAAGACCCGACTAGGAAGAAAATATGCCCTAAGGGCTGCCTAAGCACAAATACGAGTCGGAGGACTTACTTTGGCCTCAATTCCTTCCAGCAAGTCAAAATAATTCAACCACTCCATCGATCATTTCAACAAATCAATTCATCCACTCAGATCGAACCATCGATCAATCGACTCAGTCGATTTCATGTCATCGAGACCCTTCCTCGGTTATCTCAATCAATACTATCTATAAAGTCCGATCATAATCAAGACTGCTCACTCTAAGCTGATAATAGATAGTATAGCTTGCACTAAGCTAATAAATAGTATAATGCTCGCTTTAAGCTGACATATCGCCCGCAGGCTGATATAGTATACTAATAATGCTCACCAGAAGCTGCCAGGTATACTGCTCGCTCTAAGCTGACATATCGAGACTCGCAGGCTGATATAGTATACTGCTATACTGCTCGCTCTAAGCTGACATATCGTCCGTAGGCTGATATAGTATACCATCCTAATTATCTAACCATTTCACCATTTTTATCATTCCCGATAAAAATAATCGTGTGTGGGTACACGATCGGCCTTAGCCAAAATACAATATTTTCACCTTTGAAAATCCCACTAATTTCAACAATCCACAAATCCATTTTTGGTGTTGTAAACCGACACTCGGTGATTTTCCAATTAATTACTAAATTAAATCAAATTTGGGATAAATACCCAAAATCACAAATCACACTCAAATTGCACAAAATAACAGTCAATTAAATAAATAGATCATACCATTGCAATCAGCACAAAATTCCGATCACCAGCTATCCCAGTCTAATTTCTGAAAAATAATAATTAATTAAATAATTTCGAAAATTAATTATTAAATACCAAAAATAGCAACTTAGGCCAAAAAAGCCTAATTAAAAGCCGAGACGGGCCCGGAAAATTTCCGAACCACTCTAGATAAATAGTAAAGCTTGTCTAGGCTCTAATTACACTACTCTAACCACCTAACATGCAATAACGAATGATTAATTCACTAATCTATTCTAACTATCCACCTAATACATACTTAGTCTAAACTAATCAATCCTTAAACATCATTAACTTACTAAGCAGGGATTAGTGAGTTAAACTCACTTGATTAACGATCCACTTAGATCAAAACAATGGGGAGGGCCACAAGCTCCAAAGAGAATGCGCCTTTCGAGGTCCGGAAGGCCACAAAAACAGGCCAGATAGAGCTAGCGAGACCCACGGACTTCGGTTCTGTGGCTGGGCCGAACAAGCTGGCCAGTGGTTCGGCTGAGGCAGAGACGGGCAGGGAAGGACGACAAGGTTGCAGCAGGGACCAGGCGGGGGTTCACAGCGGCAGAACGGCAACGTACGGTGGTCCCACGGCCTCAAGCAGCGATCAAGACGAGCGGAGGCGCTAGGACATCAAGTGGAGAGGCAGGACAACAGGCGCGAACAAGCAGCTGGCTTGCAAGGTGCGACGGTGACGTAGTGGGGCTCCGGGCTTCAGCGGACGATTGCGACGGTGAAGGGGCTGCAGTTCAGTTCCTTCTGGTTCCTTGGAGCTTCACACGGCTAGCAATGGAGGGAGGAGGAGGTCGATGGAGAGAGGAAGGGGAAGGGGGACCGGTTTGCTTGGAGGGGGGCCACCATGGTATCTTCCTCATCTCTTTGTCCCCCCACCCTTGGCCCACCATACCTAGCTGTTTTCCTCATAAATTTCCAGCAACCAAACCCCTTCTAAAAGCCTTGAAGTGGTCCAAAAGTCATGGGCAATGGGGGCATACGAATTTTGGGTGGATTTCCCTCAATTTGAATTCAATTTCTTCTTGATCAACTCCAATCGGCTCCCATAAATTCCATTATCGAGTCCTCGATCAAATTGGTATTTTTCATCACCAATAGATCCTACTTGCATCCCAATTTCGCGATAAAAAACGGTCCTCAGAATTTCCCGGTCGAAAACGACCCTATATCGACTTTTTCCACCAAAATCTCGGTTTGCAGAAAAAAAATCTTCGAAGACTGAGTCGACATTCCAAAAATGACTTGTGACATGATAGAACTTTCAATTTCTGAAATCAGATTCAAATTCGCGGTTAATTTCACTCTGACGCGATTTTAGTGTGACCTAGGCTATCAGGTAGCTTTCAGAAATTTTTAGTGCAAATGACCCGTGGTCGATTTTCTTCGAGCCACAATAAACCTCTTCGATACATTGGCAACTCTCGGTAGTCATGAAAATCTCGAGATTTCAAATACGGACACAAAGTACCAAAACGATAGAAAAATTAGTCTAGTGCCGATCGACGAGAATTTTGTAATTTAGTGGAATCACACACATTTAGCCACACATCTCTATCGAACCAACCTATCTCTAATCTCTAATCGACTTTTAACTGTACCGTAATGATCTCTACAGACGAGCACGGTCGAGTAATCGATTCCTGGTCGAATTCCCAAGTCTATTGTATTAAAATTCTCTAATGACTTCCCCTGATAGTCTAGTTATCTCAAGAGTGATCGGCTTTGAGAACAGCACTATAAGTGCATCGATGAAAAGGCCCGATTAATTTAATTGAAAGCAGAACTGAAAAATCCAAGATGTCACAGACTTGGCCATGTAGAATTTATTATTAGTGCAACAGGGGAATCCCTCATTTAAGATAGGGACCCAACTTCTTCCATGGCTACGATGGGCTCGAGGTCTATGTAGTCCCCGTAATTGTAGCTTTCCACACATTCAAATGAACTTTCTAGAGTTTGGCCTCTTGATTGGCATTTAAGTGTTTTAAATAATATCTCTATTATTGAGAATAATTTCTATTCATAAGTATTTTTATTTTATTTTTATTCTCTAAACGAGTTTCTATGCAGAAAAACATATTTGTTAACTACATGAAGTCCGAAATAAAGAAAGAACAAAAATGCATTTGGCATGGACCTAAAAATTTCTAATCCCAATTTTTTTATTTAATTATAAAGAGACTTAACATTTCTTGTTTGGATAATACCAGGCTTTTGTAATGATTTAGTTGATCAAGATATTATAAAATGACCTAAGAAAATCCAACATAAAAATTAGTCTATGATGAATAGCTGAAAATAGTAATAGAGAGTTTCGTTGGTTTATAACTTATAATGTGAGGAGGTTGATAGTAAATCTTCGAGCATTACAATAAAGCAGGTGTATAGATCTTTTGAAAAGAAGAGTAAAAGTTGCTTGGAGTCACCAAACTTTCACAATCTAGCATTGTCTCTAAAGGAAAACGACATTCAAAATCCAATAGTAAAGCCCTAAAAACTTATTCAATCTTGAATACAATTTTTATCAAAATATTTTCACATTTTTATGCTAAACTAATTCTAAACGAAAGTTAGCATCAAAATCTAGTAAAACTACTCAAAATCTAATTTATCAATTTTTTCCTAAATTTTTGAATTTTTATTTTATTTTTTATTCTGAAAAATGGGAACTCATATCGGGTCAGGATACTGAACATTATGTTGATTGTGTAATATGAATATTAGGTTATGTTGAGTTTATTTTTCTTAAATAACCTCTCTTTTTTTGTGTTTCCAAGAACAAAGAAGTGGATTTTTTTTTTCTATTTCTTATTTTTATTTCAAATTTATTATCTGGCTACTGATTTGTTTCGGGGAATATAAAAATTGGTTGATATTACTAAATGGATTTTTATTCTTTTTTTGCTCTGAGGAATAAAAGAACAAAAAAATAAAGAAATAAAAATATTATCAAATAGGGCCGAACTGTTTAAAAGCAATGTGAAAATCAATTGGAAGACGTGAAACTACTAATTTAGAGGCAGCTTTCTCAAGCGTGAAATAGAAAAAGGGAGGATCACGTGAATGACCTGACCAAGAAGGACGAGGCCAATCCACAACCACATAAAATGAAGTACTACTGCCTTGGATTAACAAGGTTAGGCTGGGCGCGAATGTGGACCACAAGTGCTGCACACGTTCACAGGAACGATCTTCACATTTTAATTCAGAATCAAATCAGGAGCCACACAACGCGGTAAATATCTCCATTCTTAAAGAGGTTGCAGCACCGCATGGGGCCGTGAAAGCGAAAAGGTATTGGTGCAACACTCACACACTCAGGCTAGTAGTTGATCATGGTGCAATAATAGAGAATATGCGGAACAGAACCTTCTAGTCCGCAGCAGGCGAAGACAAGGAAGACTAGATTCCGATGGGAAAATGAATGGTGGAGAGGCAAAACACAGCTTCCAAGATATCTCCGGCAGTCTACACCATTCACAGGTTAAAAAGCCTTTCCAAAATTCTTTACAGTACACGTGTTAAACGCCGTACATCAACCGGCCTGATAGAACCCCACGATAATGCATTTACTAAAAGTCAACCGTGCACTAGCATTCGGCACGAAAAATCCCAAAATAACAATGCAATTACTGGAATTGCTAAGCCATTTCTTGCCTATAAATATCCATCAATAAGGTCCTTGGCACTCACGGAAAAGCCTCTCGTGCTCTTTATCAATTGGTCAAACAGCAAAATCTCATTAGAGATAGCCAAAAAAAAAAAAAAAAACAGAGAGAGAGAAAAATGTCACTCTGTTAGTAGACGTCCGCAGCAAGCGAAAACGAGGAACACCAAATTCTGATAGGAAAATGAATGGTGGAGAAGTGAAACACATAATGCAAGTTATGTCCGACAATCTGCACCATTCGCATAGGAAAATGAATGGTGGAGAAGTGAAACACATAATGCAAGTTATGTCCGACAATCTGCACCATTCGCAGGTTAAAGTACCTTTCCAACATTGTCCACAGTGCACATGTCAAACATCGTCCATTAACCGGCCTGATAGAACCCAACGATGATGCATCTGTACTCGGGTGTGTTGGGAATAACAGATCCCCGAAAACCGGATTCGACACTAAATCGAATCCCTAAAACGAATGCGGAAGACAAGCCCGGGAATAAACACGTATCACCGATCGTAAAGACACCACGGGATTCGAGCGTACGCTTGTTAGCCACGAGATTAGGCACCGACGCCGATATGAGGAAGAGAACCGATCCTGTTCGTTCCGATGACGTCCGCCTGAAGTGAAGATGGTGTCGCCTCTTCCAAAGAATTCTTTTTTTTGGGAGTGTTCTTGAGAGAGAGAGGAGGAAGAACGTTATAATGCCAAAAGGTATGTTCTCTCCTCTCTCTCATCCCTTTTATAGGTCCCCTCCATCCAAGGGCCTTATTCTTGTGGGCGGGCTCTTAGGCCCATCATGGGCGGACGGGCCTTAAGCCCCATCACTACCTTAGCCCATTACTAATAAAACCATCATCTCCCACTCGCACCTTACTGCATGGTGGGCGAACAAGTATTCTCTTTACCTCTTCAACATTCATACGGGAATAATCCGGTGCGACCAAAGATACTTTTGAGAGCTTCGTTCTTTATACATCTCTTAGGAATATATAGCAGCTCATATTGGGCGTCACACTCGAGTAGATTTTGTATGCGGTACCCTGCCAGATCGATCGATCACATTTATATCTCTCGATCTCTTTTAAACAACGATATATATATATATATATATATATATATATATATTGTATTCACAATTATGATTATCCCAAAGACAAATAATTGGTTGACCAAAAATACAAAACTACAATGTGATTCTCCAAAATCGATCTTCCTCTTTCCTTCAAACTCTCAACTTCGCTTCAACTTCAACTTTTTCTAAAATGTCCCATTAGATCGAATCAACTCAGACCATTGGCAACATCCTAAGATAGCAAACACTAAATAGAAATCTTGAGAATAAGTAAAAGTCATGAGGGCACTAAAATTGAGGAACTCTATTCCTCAAGAGTCTCATACGGCATAAAAGTTGAGATCAAACTTTTGCCATTCTTATTGGTCGTCTCATGCATACGTAGTATGAAATACGTATTACGGTATTAACTCCTTTCCCATGGAGCGTATGTCTACACCATCAATACCGTACGGATGATAGTTCGACATACCCAATGTCTAACTTGAGTTCACGTATCTACTCATTCACAAAATTCATCGAACTCACATCGGCATCTTAGACAGATAAAGTAAAATATGTGGGGTATTTTACTTTCGGACATAGTACATATCATGTCCTCATCTTAACACTCAGTTAAGGCGACATATTTATTTTAAGCTTGAGCTCTCGATTATCACCAAGATAATAAGCTTAAAAATCGTCTCATCTCTATTTATCACATAGTAAATAGAGGCGATTACCCGTGTGAGTGGGCTAATCTCTTATCTGTCCGACATACTTTCTCAACTTAATGTAATGCACTGAGCATTAAGATGCATAAAGATCAAACAAAGATTCATAGGTATTAATGATGAAAACACAAATTCATTAATGTGAACAACTCAGGGAAATTACAATATCCAGTACATCAGACTCTACGCAATCCTAGAGATTTTACATGACCACAAAACACATCTCTAGGTATTGGCTTTGTCATAGATCTGCTACCATTCTATGCGTAGATATGTACATGTAAGTTCACATCCTTTCGTGCAACCATATCTTTGATAAAGTTATACTTGGTATCTATATGTTTGGTCTTGCCATGATATTTTGGATCTTTGGTGTACGCTATATAGGCTGCTTGGCTATCATAGTTAACCAATAATGGATTTGCAGCTTTCCATCAACACCTAAATGATCCAAAAATCTCTTAAGCCAAACTCCTTCTTGTACCGCTGGCGATAATGCCACGAACTCGGCTTCCATCGTGGACAAGGCTATACACGTTTGCTTTCTTACTTGCTCCATGATATGGCGCCATTGTTCGAAAGAAAGCAAATCCCGATGTAGATTTTCTTTCATCTAAATCTCCTCCCCAATCGGCATCGAATAGCCTTCAAGTCGCGATCCTTTCCTTGGTAATTCAACTTGAAATCAGCGGTTCCCTTCGGATACCTCGCATTCTCTTCACGGCTTTCCAATGTCTTGACCTGGATTGGATTGGTATCTACTCACCATCCCAACCGCAAAACATATGTCGGGTCTTGTACACATCATAGCGTACATCAAGCTCCCAATCGCACTAGCATAAGGAACATGTTTCATTTGTTCCTTCTCTTGTGGAGTCCTCGGACACGATCGTGGCTCAATCCTTCACCTTTCGCATAGGAATGTCATGGGTTTACAATCTTGCATACGAAATCGTTCAAGAACCTTATTTATATATGTTTCTTGCGAAAGAGACAACGATCTCTTCGAACGATCTCTTGAAATCTTAACTCAAGAATGTATGCAGCCTCACCCATATCTTTCATCTCAAAGTTGGAAGATAACCAACTCTTAACAATATTAACAAACTCCATATTGCTTCCGGCAATTAGTATATCATCAACATATAATGATATGATCACAAATTGATCTTTGGATCTTTTGATATATACACAATGATCCTCATCAATCATTGTAAAATCATATGCCATTATGGCATTATGAAAACGTATATACCATAGTCTTGATGACTGCTTTTTAGGCCGTATATCGATCTCAAAAGTCGACATACTTTTCTTCTTGGCCTTTCACTATGAAACCAGTAGGTTGTTCCATGTATATTTCTTCCTCTAATTCTCCATTGAGGAAAGCGGTCTTTACATCCATCGATGTAACTCAAGATCCATACTAGTTACTATTGCCGCCGAATAATGCGAATCGAGGTAAATCTCACTACGGAGAAAACGTATCTTCATAATCAATTCCTTCCCATTGATTATACCCATTCGCCACAAAGGCGAGCCTTATGCCTTTCTATCGAGCCATCAGCCTTTCGTTTTATTTTGAGACCCACTTGTTCCCAATAGCTCTGCGTCCTTTTGGAAGATCAACCAGGTTCCCGAGACTTGGTTTGATTTCATTGACTCATTTCCTCTTCCATTGCATGAATCCATTTTTCCTTACTAGGGCAATTCGAGCCTCATTAATATTTCTTGGCTCATCCTCATCTTGTGGAGCAACCATAAAAGTTTCCCCTTCAATGTCAAAACGTCGACGGGGAATACTTTGGCAACTTGTTCGCCGTATGGGAGATTGTACACTTTGCACATCATTCCCCATTATGCTCCCACTTGGATTAGATAATGATGTCGTCTCATTATGTGGTTGCAATTGAGAATGAGTTGAATTCAATTCATCACTTCTCATATTACTCCCACTTGAATGAACTCCACTAAGATCATTATCTTGATCCAAGGTTTCAAATAGGGAGTGATCTTCCCCTATTTCGCCCTTCTTAGGAAATTCATCCTCTAAGAATGTGACATCCCGTGATTCAAATTTAGTTATACTCCCACTTTCCTGCTCACCTATGAACACATACCCTTTTGAGTGTTCCGAGTATCTTATGAAAATACTCTTCTTTCCTCTAGGACCCAATTTCCCACTCATGTGTATAGGCAGCACAACCCCATGGCTTAAGAAAACTTAAGTCCGGTTTTCTACCTGTCCATTACTCATATGGAGTGGAAGTAACTGATTTGGAAGGCACACGGTTAAGTATATAGGCAGCGATTAACAACGCATCACTCCAAAAGGTAATAGGTAAGTTAGCATGCGCCATCATGGACCTAACCATTTCCGGTAGGGTTATGTTTCTTCTCTCCGCAACACCATTTTGTTGAGGAGTATATGGAATAGACAACTGTCTTTCTATTCCTTTTATCATCACATAATTTTCTGAACTCATCAGATAAATATTCTCGACCTCGATCGGATCTCAATGCTTTTATTTTCTTGTCTAATTGATTCTCTACCAGGTTCATAAACCTTTTGAAACAACTCAATGCTTCAGATTTATGAGAAATCAAATAGACATATCCGAATCGAGTATAATCATCTATAAATGTGATGAAATAAACAGCCCTGTGCCTTCCTCTCATATTCATCGGACCACAAACATCAGTATGAATTAAATGCAAAGGAAATTCAGCTCTTTTACCTTTTCCAAATGGTTTTCTTGTCGTTTTCCCTTCTAGGCAATGCTTACATATGGGCAAATCGACTTTTTCAATGTTGCCCAACAAGCCCTCTTTGGCTAGTCTATTCATACGCTGTTGGCCAATGTGACCAAGTCTAGCATGCCATACATTCACATCATTATCATATGTATTAGGAGACGTGAGAAGGGAATAACAAACATTTGTATTAACATAATCAACATCTAATACAATAAAACCATTCAGAAAATAACCACAACCATAGTAATTTGTATTCAAAAACAAATCCACACCTCTATTATAGAAGTTCATATTAAAACCTAATTTAGCCAACACTAAAAACAGACACTAAATTCCGACGAATCTCCGGAGCATACAACACATCATGTAGGAACAAAGTGCGTCCACCACGCATATTCAATTGGCATGTGCCAATTCCTTTCACTTCAGCTCTGAGTTGTTTCCCACATAGATCCACTTAGTTCCGTTGGTACTCGTCGGAATTCCACGAAGGATCCTCTATCCTTCGCTACATGGTCTGTCGATCCTGAATCCACAGTCCACAAAGGATTAGACTCAGTTAAGAATACGGAACTCGACACAAAAGCAAAGTTCTGAAAAATACAAGGGGTGCATACCTTCTTTGGCTCACGACAATCGCGAGCATAGTGACCCTTCTTTTCACGGTTGTAGCATTTCACCCTTGCAAGCTTTTCATGCGAGGACGCTTTCCTCTTTCATGTTGGTTAAACTTGGGTTTCTTCCACGAAGGACCTGCTTCCTTGCCTTTCCTTTTATCAAACCGGTTAGGGCGCTTGCGCTTGGAGCTCAAGCTCCATTTGAGCTAGAACTAGCATGATAGAGTTCGGCATCCGGCTTAGCCGCCAACAGGCGATCCTCTTCCAGCTCAAGATGACGCATTGCATCCTCGAAGGTTTTGATATTTTCATTATGAGTCAGGTGCACCTTCATATGCTCCCAACTCTGAGGCAAGGAACGAATCACTTTGCTTGCACTTGCTGCTCATCTGTCGGGACATGGCCAGCATCTTTCGGCTCATTTATCATGTTTGACATCTTTCTAAGATGTTGCTTCATGGTCGACCATGAGGCTTCTTATAAGAGTCAAACCTAATAGTGAGTTGTCTCGGTCCCGTCACCGAAGTATGACCAAATCTTGCCGCCAATGCTTCCCAGACTTCTTTGGCATTGTCAAAACGCCCGAACTCTCGCATGACATCATTTTCCATGCTTTGCTCGCAACGTGATGCGAGCAAGAGAGTTCTTTCTTTTCCACACAGCAAAAGCTTCCTTGTCTCTCTTGTGCTGTGCAGTGTTTCCATCTTCAGGTTCTACCATGGTCAGGTTAAGAGCCTCAAGTGCTTCTTGCTCTTCCAGCACATACTGGATTTTCATTTGCCAAATTTCATAGTTGTCACCATTGAGCTTTTCACCTTTGTTTAGCTCGGCAACTATGCTCTTTGTGGCTGAAGCCATTGATCTAAACACATCAGACATATATGCACGAGTTATTAATGCCTATTATTTATGCATCCCTTTTGCACTGAGACCCATCATATTAATGAGTAATTTCAAGTAAGGTTTTAGAATCAAAAGGTCACTACGTTTCCAATCATCCTCCAAAAATCCTAACTTAAAACTATCATTAATATGATTGTCATATGCAAAATCAATTCTATGAAGCTACAAAAACTTCTATAATTACCCACATCTAACTACCCACAGCAACCAGCAATAATAGAAAGCAACAGATAATTGACATACAATATAATAATAATGCTTTCAAATAATACAACTAACATATAGGTTGCTACATCAACAACAATCAGGTAGTAAATATTACAAAAGATGTCCACTAAGCACACTAAATAAAGACCAGCCAAAAAACAACTAACACAACTTCATAAAGTGAACAGGGAAAGATCCTTTTTTGTTCAATTTCTTGATCTTTTCCCTTGTAATAATACAGTAATATTCATTTACAAAATCCATCACAATTTTCTTATAAGAAGCAGCTCCGTTGACATCCCATATGCGATTCAACACATCTTGCCATTCGGTGGAAGAGTGTTAATGAAAAATCGCACCATCTCGGCCCGTGGCATGGGACGACCATTCCATATGACCTTTTGTATCTTCCCGTTGACTTCAAGAACATGATCAATTAAGTCACCACTCTCCCATCGATAATCAGTCAGGTCAGCTATCAACTCAAAAAGCCTTGCCTTTTGTTTATCGGTAATTACGCGAATAGGCGTGCGTAATGAAGGGGAGGCATTGTTCCTGCAACAAATGCATAACAAATTATGGATTACATATAATCCACATAAACTAAATTGAAAAAGAAAAAAAAAAAAGAAGAAACAAATCCTTTTTTTTTTTTGGGTCAACGGTCAACGGTCGTCGGTCGTCGGTCAACGGTCAACGGTCAACGGTCAGGTCGTCGGTCGTCGGACCGGTCGGACCGGTCGGGCCGGTCGGGCCGTCGAACGAACCGACCACACGTGCCGTGCGCGTGCGCGGGCCGGCGTCACGCGAGCGTCGGCCCGGCACATGCCGCGCGCATGCCAAGCGTCCGCCGGTCGGGTCGCCGGTCGGGTCGCCGGCCGGTGACCGTTCGGCCAACCGACGTCTGTGCTGACGTCATCGATGACGTCAACCCAACGGTTACCGACCGTTGGGTGACGTCGCCAGCACGCGGCGGGCGCCGTGCCGCACGCCGGCGCATGTCTGGCGAACCAACGCGTCCTGGCGCGTGCGGCGGTTCCCGGCGGCGTACGACATGTCGCCGGACTCGTCTCGACGTCCCCTTTCTCCCTATGCCATCAGAATTCGATTTCGACTTACAAAAACTCGAAAAAATGGGCGAACAACGCTCGGGTGTCGGGATTTCTCGCCCCGATCCGTACGGCCGAATTACTTTCGCGAAAAATCAATCAAAAAACATCAAACAAGTCGGGAAAAACGTGAACTAGGGCTCTGATACCAATGTTGGGAATAACAGATCCCCGAAAACTGGATTCGACACTAAATCGAATCCCTAAAACGAATGCGGAAGATAAGCCTGGGAATAAACACGTATCACCGATCGTAAAGCACACCACGGATTCGAGCGTACCTTGTTAGCCACAGATTAGACACCGACGCCGATATGAGGAAGAGAAACTGATCCTGTTCGTTCCGATGACGTCAATTCGCCTTGAAGTGAAGATGGTGTCGCCTCTTCCAAGAATTCTTTCTTTTGGGAGTGTTCTTGAGAGAGAGAAGGAGGAAGAACGTTATAATGCCAAAAGGTATGTTCTCTCCCTCTCTCATCCCTTTTATAGGTCCCTCCATCCAAGGGCCTTATTCTTGTGGGCCGGGCTCTTAGGCCCATCATGGGCGGACGGGCCTTAAGCCCATCACTACCTTGAGCCCATTACTAATAAAACCATCAGGGTGCATAACTTGGGCCACTGGCATTTGGCACATAGTGTTATTTTGGGGAACGACAATCCCAAAATAACAGACCCAAATGGTGCAATTACTAGGATTGCTAAGCCGTGCCTTGCCTATAAATACCTATCAATAAGGTCTTTGGCACTCATGAAAAAGCCTCTCATGCTCTTTATCTATTGGTCAAACACTAGAATCTCATTAGAGATAGCCAAAAAAAAAAAAGAAGAGAATGTCTCATCAGATTTCAACAATTCCATCTGCTCCTCCAGCTCAAGAAAAAAGTCATGTGGTCGAACGCCAGTCAACAGATTTTCATCCAAGCATATGGGGGATGACTTCCTCAAATATGCCTATAGCTCCGCCAAATATTCGAGATGGTGCGATTCTTTATGAACACTCTTCCACCAGAAATGCAAGGAGTGTTGAATCGCCTATGGGAGGTCAAAGGATTTACTGGATATAAAGAGCTAGTAATGGAATTTGTGGATGAATATCATCGGGTTGGAGCCACAAAGACTGCGACCCAAGGAATGACTTCGATTAGGCCAGGAATGAATGTGCGTAGGAGAAATCCTAAGGGATATCCGTCTATTTTTCCATGGTGTCGAGAATGCCTGAAAATTTTACAGAGAAAAAGAAAGAGAAGTTGAACCAAGTAGCAGCTTTCCCTATTAGTTGTATGATGCCTTGTTTTTAGATGTTATGGCTGGTCTTTAATTAGTGTTCTTTGTGAACATTTTTTATTTTTTTTGTTTACTACCTGATTGTTGTTGATGTAGCAACCTATATGTTAGTTGCATTATGTGAAAGCATTATTATTATATTGTATGTCAATTATTTGTTGCTTTCTTTATTGCTGATTGGCTTTGTGGGTAGTTAGTGGGTAGTTATAGAAGTTTTTGTAGCTTCATAGAATTGATTTTGCATATGACAATCATATTAATGATAGTTTTAAGTTAGGATTTTTGGAGGATGATTGAAAACGTAGTGACCTTTTGATTCTAAAACCTTACCTGAAATTACTCATTAATATGATGGGTCTGTGCAAAAGGGATGCATAAATAATAGGCATTAATATTTCGTGCATATGTGTCTGATATGTTCAGATCAATGGCTTCAGCAACTAAGAACATAATTGCTGATTTGAATAAAGAGGTCAAATTGAACGGCGTGCATTATGAAATATTGAATATGAGAATTCAATATGTGCTGGGAAAGCAAGAAGCACTAAAAGCTCTTGACCATGTTATGGAAGATCTTGAGGATTCTGTGCGCCACCTTGAGCTAGCTGATCATCGCCTCAAGGCATTTGAGCAGGATACAGATATTTGCTGTGTTGCTTTAAGTTTAGAAGGGGCTTCAAGCTCTAAGCGCAAGCGGATTGATTCGTTCAATATGTGGGAAAGCAAGGGATCAAGTCCTTCTTGCAAGAAACCAAGAATTAACCAACAAAAGAGAGGAAAAAGTCCTCGTGTGAAAAGAGGAAAACGTCCTCATGTGAAGAATATCTCAAGGGTGAAATGTTACAACTGTGATCAGAGGGGTCACTATGCCCGCAATTGTCGCGAGCCAAAGAAGGTACACACCCTTTGTACTTTTTGGAACTTTGCATATGTGTCAAGTTCTATATTCTTAACTGAATCTAATCCTCTGTGGACTGTAGATTCAGGAGCGACAGACCATATAGCGAAGGATAGAGAATCCTTCGTAGAATTTCGACGAGTTCCGACTAGAACTAAGTGGATCTATGTGGGAAACAACTCAGAGCTGAAGTAAAAGGAATTGGCACATGCCAACCGAACATGCGTGGTGGGCGCACTTTATTCCTACATGATGTGTTGTATGCCCCGGAGATTCGTCGAAATTTAGTGTCTATTTTAGTGTTGGTTAAGTTTGGTTTTAATGTGAACTTCCATAATAGAGGTGTAGATTTGTATTTGGATACAAACTACTATGGTTGTGGTTATTTTCTGGATGGTTTCATTGTATTAGATATTGATTATGTTAATGCAAATGTTTGTCATTCCCTTCTCACATCTCCTAATTCATATGATAATGATGTGAATATATGGCATGCTAAACTTGGTCACATTGGCCAACAGCGTATGAATAGACTAGCCAAAAAGGGCTTGTTGGGCAACATTGAAAAAGTCGATTTGCCCATATGTAAGCATTGCCTAGAAGGGAAAACGACAAGGAAACCATTTGGAAAAGGTAAAAGAGCTGAATTTCCTCTGCATTTAATCCATACTGACGTCTGTGGTCCAATGAATGTGAGAGGAAGGCATGGGGCTGTTTATTTCATCACTTTCATAGATGATTATACTGATTCGGATATGTCTATTTGATTTCTCATAAATCTGAAGCATTAAGTTGTTTCAAAAGGTTTATGAACTTGGTAGAAAATCAATTAGACAAGAAAATAAAAGCATTGAGATCCGATCGAGGTCGAGAATATTTATCTGATGAGTTCAGAAAATTATGTGATGAAAAAGGAATAGAAAGACAGTTGTCTATTCCATATACTCCTCAACAAAATGGTGTTGCGGAGAGAAGAAACAACCCTACTGGAAATGGTTAGGTCCATGATGGTGCATGCTAACTACCTATTACCTTTTGGAGTGATGCGTTGTTAACCGCTGCCTATATACTTAACCGTGTGCCTTCCAAATCAGTTACTTCCACTCCATATGAGTTATGGACAGGTAGAAAACCGGACTTAAGTTTTCTTAAGCCATGGGGTTGTGCTGCCTATACACATGAGTCCTCTCACAAGTTTGGGAAATTGGGTCCCCGTGAGGAAAGAAGAGTATTTTCATAAGATACTCGGAACACTCAAAAGGGTATGTGTTCATAAGTGAGCAGGAAAGTGGGAGTATAACTGAATTTGAATCACGGGATGTCACATTCTTAGAGGATGAATTTCCTAAGAAGGGCGAAATAGGGGAAGATCACTCCCTATTTGAAACCTTGGATCAAGATAATGATCTTAGTGGAGTTCGTCCAAGTGGGAGTAATATGAGAAGTGATGAATTGAATTCAACTCATTCTCAATTGCAACCACATAATGAGACGACATCATCATTATCTAATCCAAGTGGGAGCATAATGGGGAATGATGTGCAAAGTGTACAATCTCCCATACGGCAAACAAGTCGCCAAAGTATTCCCCCGTCGACGTTTTGACATTGAAGGGGAAACTTTTATGGTTGCTCCACAAGATGAGGATGAGCCAAGAAATATAAATGAGGCTCAATTGCCCTAGTAAGAAAAAAATGGATTCATGCAATGGAAGAGGAAATGGAGTCAATGAAATCAAACCAAGTCTCGGGAACCGGTTGATCTTCCAAAAGGACGCAGAGCTATTGGGAACAAGTGGGTTCTCAAAATAAAGTGAAAGGCTGATGGCTCGATAGAAAGGCATAAGGCTCGCCTTGTGGCGAAGGGGTATAATCAACGAGGAAGGAATTGATTATGAAGATACGTTTTCTCTCCCGTAGTGAGATTTACCTCGATTCGCATTATTCGGCAATAGTAGCTAGTATGGATCTTGAGTTACATCAGATGGATGTAAAGACTGCTTTCCTCAATGGAGAATTAGAGGAAGAAATATACATGGAACAACCTACTGGTTTCATAGTGAAAGGCCAAGAAGAAAAAGTATTTCGACTTTTGAGATCGATATACGGCCTAAAGCAAGTCATCAAGACTATGGTATATACGTTTTCATAATGCCATAATGGCATATGATTTTACAATGATTGATGAGGATCATTGTGTATATATCAAAAGATCCAAAGATCAATTTGTGATCATATCATTATATGTTGATGATATACTAATTGCCGAAGCAATATGGAGTTTGTTAATACTGTTAAGAGTTGGTTATCTTCCAACTTTGAGATGAAAGATATGGGTGAGGCTGCATACATTCTTGGAGTTAAGATTTCAAGAGATCGTTCGAAGAGATCGTTGTCTCTTTCGCAAGAAACATATATAAATAAGGTTCTTGAACGATTTCGTATGCAAGATTGTAAACCCATAGACACTCCTATTGCGAAAGGTGAAGGATTGAGCCATAGATCAGTGTCCGAGGACTCCACAAGAGAAGGAACAAATGAAACATGTTCCTTATGCTAGTGCGCTTGGGAGCTAGATGTACGCTATGATGTGTACAAGACCCGACATATGTTTTGTAGTTGGAATGGTGAGTAGATACCAATCCAATCCAAGTCAAGCACATTGGAAAGCCGTTAAGAGAATACCGAGGTATCTAAAGGGAACCGCTGATTATACGAGTTATCAAGGAAAGGATCTCGCGACTCGAAGGCTATTATGAAACTGATTAGGGAGGAGATTTAGACGAAAGGAAATCTACCTCTCGGGTTTGTTTTCTTATTGAATAATGGCACCATATGTTGGAGCAAAGTAAGAAACAAACGTGTATAGCCTTGTCCACGATGGAAGCTGAGTTCGTGGCATTATCAGCAGTAATACAAGAAGGAGTTTGGCTTAAGAGATTTTTGGATCATTTAGGTGTTATTGAGAAAGCTGCAAATCCATTATTAGTTAATTGTGATAGCCAAGCAGCTATAGCGTACACCAAAGATCCAAAATATCATGGCAAGACCAAACATATAGATACCAAGTATAATTTTGTCAAAGATATGGTTGCACGAAAGGATGTGAACTTACAAATGGTACATATCTACGCATAGAATGGTAGCAGATCCTATGACAAAGCCAATACCTAGAGATGTGTTTTGTGGTCATGTAAAATCTCTAGGATTGCGTAGAATCTGATGTACTGGATATTGTAATTTCCCTGAGTTGTTCACATTTATGAAATAGTGTTGTTTCATTATTAATGCCTATGAATCTTTGTTTGATCTTTATGCATCTTAATGCTCAGTGCATTACATTAAGTTGAGAAAGTATGTCGGACAGATAAGAGATTAGCCCACTCACACGGGTAATCGCCTCTATTTACTATGTGATAAATAGAGATGAGACAGTTTTTAAGCTTATTATCTAGGTGATAATCGAGAGCTCAAGCTTAAAATAAATATGTCGCCTTAATTGAGTGTTAAGATGAGGACATGATATATACTATGTCCGAAAGTAAAATACCCCACATATTTTACTTTATCCGTCTAAGATGCCGATGTGAGTTCGATGAATTTTGTGAACGAGTAGATACGTGAACTCAAGTTAGACATTGGGTATGTCCGAACTATCATCTGTACGGTATTGATGGTGTAGACATACGCTCCATGGGAAAGGAGTTAATACCGTAATACGTATTTCATACTACGTATGCATGAGACGACCAATAAGAGTGGCAAAAGTTTGATCTCAACTTTTATGCCGTATGAGACTCTTGAGGAAAAGAGTTCCTCAATTTTTAGTGCCCTCATGACTTTTACTTATTCTCAAGATTTCTATTTAGTGTTTGCTATCTTAGAATGTTGCCAATGGTCATGAGTTGATTCGATCTAATGGGACATTACTAGAAAAGCAAGTTGAACTGAAGTTGAGAGTTTGAAGGAAAGAGGAAGATCGATTTTGGAGAATCACATTGTAGTTTTGTATTCACCGGTCGACCAATTATGACTGTCTTTGGGATAATCATAATTGTGAATACAATATATATATATATATCGTTGTTTAAAAGAGATCAAGAGAGATATAAATGTGATCGATCGATCTAGGGTACTGCATACAAAATCTACTCAGAGTGTGACGCCCAATATGAGCTGCTATATATTCCTAACAGATGTATAGCAACGAGCTCTCAAAGTATGCTAGTCGCACGGATTATTCACCGCTATGAATGTTGAAGAGAGGTAAAGAGAATCCTGTTCGGCCCACCATGTGCGAGTGGGAGATGATGGTTTTATTAGTGATGGGCTTAAGGCCCGTCCGCCCATGATGGGCCTAAAAGCCCGGCCCGCAAGAATAAGGCTCGTGGATGGAGGGACCTATAAAAGGGATGAGAGAGAGAGAGAACAAATCATTATTGGAATAATAACGTTCTTACTCCCTCTCTCTCTCAAAGACAATCCAAGAGAAGTATTCTTGCAAGAGGCGACACCATCTTCCTTTCAAGGCGAATTGACGTCATCGGATCGAGCAGGATTAGTTTCTCTTCCTCATATCGGCGTCGGTGTCTAATCTGTGGCTAACAAGGTACGCTCGAATCCGTGGTGTGCTTTACGATCGGTGATACGTGTTTATTCCCGGGCTTGTCTTCCGCATTCATTTTAGGAATTCGATTTAGTGTCGAATCCGGTTTTCGGGGATCTGTTATTCCCAACACTACCAAACGAGAGCAAATCGCTGGTCTCTCCAGAATTGCTCTATGAAGGCCGGGACTTGCTGAGGCGCCGATAAGTAGCTGGACACCGCTGAGGTGTAAGGAGGCAGGAGGATGAGCATGACGACCAGGCCTGCTGGACGACTCGCAAGAGCCGTTGGGCGCAGCCGCGAGTACGCTGGAGGTGTTGGCTTCGCTACAAGAACACGCTGGAAGCACTAGAAAGCCAGGAGATTTCACGGAGTCATTGTTTATATTTGGAAGGACACCAGGAGGCCTCGACTCGCCAGGAAACAGCCGGATTTTTTACTGGTGCAGATCAGGCGCAAGGTGAGGAGCGGGCGAAGGAGTTCGGCAGCAAAACCCGAGCTGAACTGCAGGACTGTTTCTAGGAGATCACTGGAGGGTGCTGTTCCGGTGTCGGGACTACTAGAGTTGCCGCTGGTCGGTGGCTGAAGCGTGCTGATCACTTCACTGGGATTTGCTCAAACTATTGCTATGGTGAAGAGCGGCGGCGAAGGCGAGTCACGGCCGTAGGGGCAGCTTGGCAGCATGAGGTTCCAGCCTAGAGCATTGCTGATGCGGGCGGGGCGTCAGCAGCAGCAACAGGAGGGATGGCGTGACCCTGGTGGACGGCTCTCGGTGGTCGCGGGCTCGTCGGGCTGGCTCGTTGGGCTGACGCCAGTCGAGGATGCTGGCACTTCATTGGAGTCAACGGAGAAAAGGAAGGACTTGTCGAGGTTGTTTCGCGACCATCTGTCTCATTTGAAATCGCCGAGGTTGTTAGGCGGGCACTATGACACCCGAATTTTTATCCACGTTTCTAAATATCCATTGATCTTACAAAAATGTATAAAAAGATCAAAAGCAAAATGAAGAATAAAATTTTCGGCCCTCTACACCCCTCCCTCTATTAGCCCAGCCTATTTTTTAATTCCTTGGGCCCATCTTTTGTTTCTTTCTCTTAGCCCATTACGGAGCCCATCTGAAACAATTAAGAAAAAGGAGAAGAGGCCCGGCCCTTTTTGCTAGCCCTTCTTATTCGCACGAGGGAGGTGTCTGGGACGCAAAACAAAGGGACGGAGTGACGTGCGGGTGACCGAGTGAGCGTGCGTCTGCGAGGGAGGGATGAGCAACGAGCGAGTGACCGAAGCAGACCCAATGGCAACCTTCTACAACCGTGAAACGGCGAGGGATAGCAGAAAGATTCCGAGGCGTTCTGGAACCGTGAGCCTCCTCACCAGAGCTCATCGCCGGCCTTCAAGGCTTCCGATCAAGGGCCAAGCCGTGGACTGTTCTCCGCTCATTCGTTGTTCAATATCGGGCCAAAGCTGTAGTTCATCATAGGTAGAAATCCAAATCCATAACTCTTGATAGTCGTTCAAAGCTGTAGAATCGCAGAGGTAGTTGAACTCTTCATGTTTATAAGTAAAAAATTCGATGAGATCATGGTCGAATTCCAAAAGGGTTTGAAGATAGAATGTAGAGGAAGAAAATCGAATAGGTGTATCCAAAGGTGAACGACTTAGTAATCCATATACTAAAGGGAAAGGATGAGAACATCTAGAGTTTGCTAAAGAGTAATGTAGAAGATCACGAGAATTTTTACTGAATAAAAAAGGAAATTAAAGAGCCAGCCATGCTTGCGAAAGCCAAAATGGACCAAACAACGTACCATCTTTGGATTTCATTGAAAGAGATGCATGAGTAAAACCCCTATATAATGAAGCCAAAACGAGTGGACCAAGGCGAATCATTTACCCGCTGCAAGGTCCGGGGCAATGTGTAGATGGTCCCTTGAAACTTTAAGAGTTAAAGAATACATATTTGGACAGTCAATAGAGCAAAAAGACAATGTGTTTAGTGGAGTCAATGGGACCAAAAGTCCAGCAGAATCAATCAAGAAATTTCCCATGAGCAAGGACACTCTTAGAAATATAAGGTACTTCCAACGGTTCCAAATTTTCTACAGGAATGCCATTCAGCACAAAGCCAACTATGGTAAAGATATCTAAAAGAGTGACAGTTTTGGGTCCCCAAGAGAAAAAGAAGCAATTAGTATTAAAAAGGAAGTCTCTAATATTTATAATAGGGTTGAAGACGATGGTTCAAAATCGCAGTAATCAATTATCTACAAAAATTCGAAACGACGCATCAAAATAATACAGGAAGTAATGATTTGTATTGGCTATGCACAGGAAAAGAAGCATTTAAAGAAAGAAAGGCATGATTGTCACCAGCAGCAAATCGCACATAAGACAAGATATT
The DNA here is from genome assembly GCA_014182565.1 of Eucalyptus marginata. Lineage (NCBI taxonomy): Eukaryota > Viridiplantae > Streptophyta > Magnoliopsida > Myrtales > Myrtaceae > Eucalyptus > Eucalyptus marginata. The sequence continues at coordinate 42,146,205 of CM024590.1, read as the reverse complement.
TTCTTTAAAAGAAATAAATTTCAAATTTACTTCTTTTAAAATGGGACATATGTTAACATTCAATATTGATCATACTATCACGTGTTGATCACAAGGGCGAAAAACATGATGGAAGTCAAATGAAATTACACATGTGCGTCAATAGGATTGTAATATATGGTTAACTCTCGATGAGCTAGAGGATGAGGATTCAAGGATCGAGAGCAAAGCAAGAAGCCTCCACATGGTCAATTGTTAAAATATAATGGCAGATATTAAGTGGCTACCCGAATGATGCCGGCAGCAAATTTTGGACAAAAACATTCGAAATATACAAAGAAGCGTCAAAGGAGGGCACAGTTGAAAAGCAGTTAACATCCAAGAACTTAGGCGTGAAGTCCTTGTTAATAAATTAGGACACGATCAAGACAGTTGTAAAAGGAATGAGCGGATTGATTGCAAACAAGAAGGAACGTGCTTAAGGTTGGAAGCGGTTATCGTAAATGAATAATTGAGTGGCGGTTACCAAGCTCCTCTATAAATACCATCAATCATCCAGCAAGAACCCACTAAATGAAGATGCCTAGGGTTGCTAGATGGGGACTGCAGAGGTAGCCGGAGGAGTCGCTGGGACAAGTCTGGCCGCGCAAGGACAGCAGCACGTGGCACAGCGTGGACCAGCGATCAACGGCTGCGAACGCGGTGTCGGTTTGGAGCACCGCGAGAGGGCCGCGGTTGCAGCCGGCGTCTGTGGGTCTTTGCCGAAAACCCCACAAAACCTGTACGGCACAACTCAAGATTTTCTCCATTAGCTTTCTTTTCTTTTCTGTTTTCCTTTCTCATGAAAACGTGCGGACGCCCTTTTTTGGTCCTTGCTTCCTCTTACTTCTTTTCTGAACTGCCCCAAAAGCTTTTCTCCATTTGCTTTTTCATGAAAACGTGCAGACCTCTTTTCTTTTCCTTACTTTCTTTTGCTTCTTTTGTGTAAACGTGGATGGAGACCAAAGAGGGAGAGGGGAACAAACCCCCTTGCGTCAGTCCATCGAGAAAAGAGCTTAGCTTCTGTCCTTTTCCTTCGACTCCACTCTTTTGTCTCTGCCCTACTCGGAATTGTAGCCGACCTCTCCTTTTCCTTCGGCGTATAAGGGGCAGGCAAGAGAGAGACCCCTCGTTGTCTGTTGTGGCCATGGCATGGGATTCATGAATGTCTCAGCCGTAAATTCAATTAATGCGATGCACCTACTAAATGTAATATAAAATGCAAATCAAGTGAATTATATTTTTGCCCAGGGATTAGATCAACCTCTAATTTTTTTATGCAATAAAGAATTAAATATGATAGTCAAAATTGAAGTGTCAATACTTCTACAAAACACAAAAACGATCAACATCACAGAAATTGTTAATGCCAGTCATAATCAAAGGTGGAGAAGAGTTTCTTGATGACATGCTTGCTTTCAATTAAATCCATGTTAAATCTTAGTGTAGACCTTGTTAAATCATAGGTTTACCACCCTATAGCTAGTTTGTTAGTGTTAGGATAACTAAGATATCGGTTATTTAAAATATATATATATATATATATATCATCTTTTATCTTCCCTCCGCAATCATTATAATTGAAAAAATAAATCATTCCAAAAGATTCTAGAAAGATGTGAAATAAAATGGCGGATAACGTGGTATCATTGGATTTCTTAAGGGTTTCAAGTGCTCCATATTAGATGATAGCCGAACTTTAATTATCACTTTACCAAAAACATTCAAAGAAAAATGGGAAAAGGAAAGAGTAAAAAGCAAAGTAAAATTACTGACTAGTGCACCTAGCTTTTCGGTAGGAAATTTTTAGAATGTAATTAAAGCCCCGTTTCTTCCCAAGCATCTCATGGCTTTTAAAATGACTACTATGAAATCACTTGCTAATAAATGTTAATTAACATTTTCAACAATTTTCCCGTAAACATGATATGGCTCAAAAGAACCTTAAAACGTAGTATTCCATCAAACCTTTTCGAAGTTTTCAATAATTTTAATATTGTTTGCTATTCTCAATTAATTTTAATCAAACCCTCTTGTTTATAAATTTTACGAATAACTGTATCAAAGTCCTAAAATTTATTGTGAAAGTGTAATTGAATTCTAAAACTTTTAAAAAGTGTAATCAAGCTTTAAAAGCTGTTAAATTTTTCCAATCAACTCTTCTTGTTAACTCCGCCTAATTTGATTAATGGAAAATACTAACGTGACTTTTTTATTATTTTCATGTGGCACTGACATGACTAAAACAAAGTCCTTTTTATCCAAATCTGATTTTTTACCCAAATTCATTAAAAATTAGATTTAAAATGAGTTTAAAAAAAAAAAAAAAAGGAGGAAGCAAGGAAACCAAGCAAGTGCTTGTAGAAACCCTGCCACCACCGTCCCACCATCATCGGCCCCTACAATGGCCAATAGCGTGCGCTAGGCCTCGGCTTGTGGCCAATGACCCTCGCTGACAGCAAGTGAGAACCATTTGGCCCAAAATTTCCAAATCTAGCTAGCCCTTGCCTAGATCTAGTAGCCTTTGGCCAAATTTGGCCAAGGCCGAGAGGCCCCCACTCACCATCACCCCACAATCGTCGACCCTTTTCAACAATGGCAAAACAGCGAGGTTCCTTCCTTCCTCTTAATTTTCTTTTAGATTTAGCTTCTTCTTTTTTAATACTAAATAAAATTTGAGTCAAAATCAAATTCAGACAAAAACAACATCATTGTAATCTTATCCTTCATATTTTGATCACGTCAGCGCTACGTGAAAGAGAAAGTAATTAACAAAAAAATCACGTCAACATTTCTCGTTTGCCAAATTGGACAAACTTAACGAAGTGATTAAATTACACTTTTTGAAAGTTCTAACTCAATTACACTTTCATAATAAGTTTTAGAACTTTCGGTTCTTATTTTGCAAGATAATGATTCAAGAGACTCATTTTTGTCGATGAGTGCATTAACGAAAATGATGTAAAAAAATTTGGATGGTCTATGGATTATCTAATTTCGACAGGTGCTCTACTCTCTCCACTTGAAATTCGGTTTACGTGTATCTAGCCATTTGATTAATCAAGTAAAGGTGGCTCCCAAATATTTGTACTCTCTAACCCACGTGTCAAATTCAAAGTTGAGGGACTTGTTTAATTGAATAGTCCCGAAACCAACCAGGCTTTCTCTAGTATTATTAATAAAGAAAAATTCCAAAAATTATCCCGTGATTTTTCTATGTATCCTGGATAAATATTTCAAAGACTAATTAATCGAGCATCTTATCTTTAAATCCCTAATAGTCTACTTTCACTTTAGATCCAACCAATACGAAATATACGTGGACTATCTCGTTTATGTCTTTACTGACATGAGTAGCATCACAGCTCAATCATTACTACCACCTGCGAGTGATAGCAAGTCCATAATCACTTCTAATTTCGCAGCTTGTTGAGTAAACTAAGCTAAACTTGTAAAATTACATATTAATGATTCTTCTTGCGAAATTAGATACGCCAGACACTTTAATCATAGTACAGCTTGTGTGAGCTCATGAGTCATGTTTGTAACAATATCTATAAGTTGCATAAATACCAATAGTTTTAAATAGATGAAATAGAATAAATGGGAAAAACTGGACAAAAAGAAGATTGAGAAAGAATAAAAATGAAAAGAGGGGACATAGAGTCGTTTGAGAGAAAAGGAAAACAAGGGGAGGGAGAGTTCGTGGAAGGATAACTCAGTCCGTCCAAGGAACTCTCCTTTCATATAAGGAGAAAAGACAAAAATAGTTCTTAGATTTTGATTGAACGTGCAATGTCATTCCTAAATTTTTAATTTGTTCAATATGATTTATGAATAGTTAGTATATTTCCAGTGTAGTCCTTTCATTTGTTCAAATATACTCTCCATTGGATATTATTAAATGATGAGTCAATATGTTCATATTATTATGTATCTACTTAGAAAAAGAAAAAAGAACATGTTAGGGTGTTCACATGTTCATCATTATTTATTGGCGCGGATTACTATAACCTAATTGAGATTGATATCTTACTTACATGATCCACATATAAACTTTTTTTTTTTTGTTCCACAATTCAAACTTGACGGATAGGAAAACGATATCAAAAAACTCCATTAACTTGAATCAATGAAAGGATGAAATTAAATATTTTCATATAATCTAGGGATCGGATTAAACATTTACTAATATTTCATGGACCATTTTTTTTCTTGGTCAGATTTATGGATCACTTTGAATAAATTAAAAGTCTAAGGACGACATTCCACATTGAACTAAAGTTCATAAATTATTTGTCTCATTTTCCCTTCAAATAAAGGTACGGACATATCTCTCTAAATAATGTCAGTTTAGTCTATTACTCTATTTTAGGAACTCTATGGTAGGACTTTTTAACCAATGTTTATTAAATGCCAGTTGTTGTTGTTGAGAAAATTTCCCAAATTGATTTTGAAGATTGACAAAACATTTCCATAAGTGTCCAATGATTCTTATGAATGAATTTTTAGGTGATATTCTGGAAGCAAGTTGGTTGATCAAGAAGTTCCGATGGAAACTCTGATTTGTATCGTCAGACGTTACTCATCAGACTCAGAGAACCAGACTCAAAGACTTATCAAGATGTTATGGTTGCCTATGATTAAGATTGTGTTATGTTATGACAATCAAGGACAACGGTTGAAAGTGTGATGGGATGTGATCAGACGTTATCAATTAGAACCAGAGTCGTGGTTTAATTATTTCCTTCCTTATGTGTTATGTTAAACGGTTAGGAAGAAAATAATATCCTCGTGCAACGGCTAGTAGAAATTGGTTGGATTTCTTACCTTATATATAAGAAGTTCCAAAGGAAAGTGTCTCTCGAAGATTTGGATTTCCCGGAACGACTTAGTTGAGGCGAAACATTCTTTCCATTCATAAGCACTTGACTTATGGAAACCCAAACTGCTAGGGGTGTGCAAAATACCCGGGAACCGCCCGGACCGGAACCGCCCGGAACCGGCGGTTCTTGAGGGAAACGGTCCGGTTCCCGGTTCCAATTTATGGGAACCGGTGGGTACCGGTCCGATTCCCGGTTCCATGGGCGGATCCGCCCGCCCGCCCACACGGACCGGACCGGAACCTTTTTAATATTAAAAAAAAAATTACTAAAGAAACCCTAAATTTCATCTCACTCCCTTCATCTTCGGCTCCTAATCCTATCGCCATTTCGCTGCGTTTATTTCTCTCGCCGTCCGCATCTCCACGTACTTAAATTTGGTTTTTCTTTCTTTGACTTGCTTTGGTGTCACGTAGTCGTTCTATGTTGAAAACCAAAATTATTTTGCATCAAGATCGGTTCCATGGATCCACCCGGGAACCGGACCGGACCGATGGTCCGGTTCCCGGGTGGATCCATGCAACAAACGGGTGGATCCCGGTTCCAATTTTTCGGAACCGGTCCTTAGCGGGCGGTTCCCGGTTCTAGGTCGGGAACCGCCCGCCCGGACCATGCACACCCCTACAAACTGCTGTATGGGCTGCAGAAATTATGGGAAGTATCAGCCTCGGCGATCCTAAAGCCATAAGATGTTCTCAACCAAATCTAGGCCAACGAGTAAATTGGCTGGATAAGTCCTCCTAGAGATATGTCCAATGGTGAGCTTGGACTAGGAGGAGTATAAGAGAATATCTCAAAGCTGAAGGAATTAGAATTCGCATTCATGAGAATTGAAGCTTTTAATTCCAAAGTCTGAAGAGTGTCTTGATTATACATTCATCTCTATGAGCATTATTGTGTAACCATTTAGAGGTTGAGAGTGTGTGAGGAGTTATACACACGAGCTTGAGTGTTTAGAGCTCAGATCTTGTAACCTCTGATCAGTTCTTATCAGTGGATTCCAGCCAATTAATTGTAGCGCAGGAGAGTGAACGTAGGCTTGCAAAAGCCGAACCACTACAAACTTTTGTGTGCAATTCTCTATCCCATTACTTTCTTTATTAATTGTGATAGAATTGTACACCGATAAGATCTGACAACTTCATCAGAAGTTGTCTCGCTGCAATATTGGTTTAAATTCTTTCATTTCCGCACAATCACCTATTCACCCCCACTTGGTGATATTTTAGCCATAACAGTTGTCACCGAAAGAAAAATGTCACTCTATAGTCGGCAGAAGCATGGAGCTACTTTAACCAGGCATAGGAGTGCCGAACCTCTTGATTTCAGAAGTTTCTTGTCACGAAGAGTTAGTTCATGAATGTTGACAAAAGTGACCGGTGAGAGGTGGCTCATTAGTTTGGCCTGATAATCTCACCCGTCTATGGTGTCTAGAAAAAAGTACAAATACTGTGGTCACGAACATGATGTCTATAAATAATACCCTTCAAGTATTGATGTTTTGCAACGCAGACAAAACGTCTCCTCGCTCTTCCGTTTGTGCATTGGTCACACGTAAGAAAAAAGAGAGAATATGTCGCAGGTCTCAGCAACTCCATGCGCTGCTCCGAATAAAGGAACAGGCCATGTCATCGAACGCCGGTCGGCGGGTTATCACCCCAGCGTATGGGGGCATTATTTCCTTAAATATGATTCTCCCTCCAACTCAGTGGTTAGAAATCCTTCTGTCATCTTCTTCTTTTGTTTTCTCCCAATTGCATTTCGTAGACTTACTTCGATTTCCTTCAGTTCCACCACATCTCTTGTATGATAACAATCGGCCTCATATAAATACATGTTCCCTTCTCCACACAAAAAAACGAAGTTGAAATTGAAAATCATAAATAGATACAAGAAGGTTGAAAAACAACGATAATACTTGTAACTTCACCGGCCTCAGTATGTCCTCTGCGGCAAGAAACATCTCATCATGGCATTCAACCCCCTCCTCTCATAAGGTCGTTGTTCTCATGGGTGGCATTTAACCCCCTCATCTCATATGGTCGTTGTTCTCATGGGTTCAATTTCGCATGTCATGTGAATGAGCGTATAACATCGAAATACCTATATAGGGTACACAGACGGGGCCATCAAGATCAAATTTATTTTGTGAACTATACGTATTTCATGCTTGCTTTTATTTGAAATACCGTGCAATATATTTGCAGAAGTTCAAATTCCTCGGAAGAGTGGAGGGACAAATTGAGGAACTAAAAGGAGAGGTGAAGAAGATGCTGACTGATATCGTGGATAAGCCCTTACAAAAGCTTCACTTGATCGATCAAATCCAACGCTTGGGAATTGAGTACCATTTTGAACGTGAAATAGATGAGCAATTAGAACAAATCCACAAAAGTTACTTTCGACTTGATCATGAAGATTTTAAGGTGGATGACCTTCACATAGTCGCTCTTATCTTTCGATTGCTGCGACAACATGGTTACAATGTTTCATCGGGTACGTCTTATATGTAATGCACCAATCCGATAAGATACCTATTTAAATCCTCCTATTGCTCAATCGAATTTCACACGTGCAAAGAAAATATAGAACATTAACCAAGCATATCCCCTTTCTAATTTCTAATCGATTGCATCGTTTTTCCTTGTTGGTTGGTTGTACAGAGGTCTTCAACAAATTCAAGGATAGTTAAGGGAATTTCCGGGAATCGCTTGTCACCGATGTGCACGGATTGCTAAACCTATATGAAGCTTGCCATTTAAGGTGTCATGGTGATTCTATCTTGGATGAAGCACTTCCTTTTGCTACATCTCACCTTGAATCGATTGATGAAAGCACAGTGAGCACTAGTCTTGCAAAACAAGTGAGTCATGCTCTAAAGCAGCCACTTCATAGGGGATTGCCGAGGCTCGAGGCAAGGCGTTATATTCCACTCTACCAAGAAGAGCCTTCCCATGATGAAGTTTTGCTGACCTTGGCTAAACTAGATTTCAACTTACTGCAAGAGCAACACCAGAAGGAACTTTGCGAGATTACTAGGTACATTAACTTCATTTGATTGTATATAAAAAATTAGCTTCTACACTATGTTTTTAAAATGCCCCAACTATCGATTATGTTTTAGCAATGCCCGAATTATGGATTTTTCTTCTTGTGTTTTCCAAAGGTTAACTCATCTCGTTTCAATTTACCTTTCTGAATAGTGCTTTTCAAAGTCCTTTACAAGTGAAAAATGGAGTATAACTATGCAAATTTGTTGGGCTAAAGTACTTTAAGTTATGCTAAGGTTCATTTAATCATAGGTGGTGGAAGAATATAGATGTTCCGAGAAAGTTCCCATTCGCTAGAGACAGGCTTGTGGAGTTGTTCTTTTGGACCACGGGAGTATATTTTGAGCCGGAACTCGCCATGGCCAGAGACATACTAACCAAAGTGATATCCCTCACTTCCATTATCGATGATGTCTATGATGTCTATGGCACACTGGAAGAACTTGCACTCTTCAACGAAGCAGTCCAGAAGTACAAAATCCGCATTCTCTTTCTCAAACTTTTGAATTTGATCAACTTTGTATAGAGTTAAGTGTGTCACTTTCTAGAACTTGAATTCAGGTGGGATGTTGATGCCATGGGTGGATTACCAGAGTATATGCAAGCTCTTTTCAAGGAGTTTCTCCAGCTCTATGAATATATTGGGAATGAATTGGCCACAAAAGGAAGATCATACTACCTTGTCTACGCAAAAGAAGTCGTAAGCATCAGCGGTAAACTTTACATGCATCGAAGGCAATCTTTAGTTAGAAATATGAAATTCTTGTGTATGTTTAATTTCTCAGATGAAGAAGCTAGTGAGAGCATACTTTCAGGAAGCCAAATGGTTCCATACCAACTACATACCAACACTAGAAGAGTACATGTCAGTTCAACTAATAACGAGTGGCTATGGAATGTTAGCGACTACATCACTTATGGGAATGGGCAATGTGGTCACAGAACATGCTCTTAAATGGTCGGTGGGTGATTGCAAGATTGTGAAGGCTGCACAAACCATCGGTAGGCTCATGGATGACATTTCCTCTCACGAGGTACAATAAAGACATAATTATCCTCCATCAATCAAATAGAAATTAGATCCCACCACCACTTAATCTAATTACACCAATGTGGTTTGACATACAGTTTGAGCAAAAGAGGGGGCACGTAGTATCTGCAGTGGAGTTGCTCATGAAATACCGTGGTGTCTCGGAGCAGGAAGCTGTGGAGGAACTCCAGAAACGAGTCATTGATGCATGGAAGGACACCAATGAAGAGTTTCTTCGTCCAACCGCGGTCCCAATGCCGATTCTCACGCGAATGCTCAATTTATCGCGGGTGATTGATGTGTTATATAGCGATGGGGATAATTACACCCATTCTAAAACCAAGCTCAAAGATTATGTAACATCGCTCTTCATCAATCCCTTGCCAATGTGAGGTTTGGACCAAACGTTGTCACACTAATTTGGTCATTATAAAGCAATAGCGTATTAATTATGCCTTTGAAACCCTATTTTTCCTGGATGTATGAGGGAAAATATCATTATCGGTTTGTACTTTCAGATTGATGTGCGTAATGAGACCTGTAATTAAAGGATGCATTGTCTAGCGTATCACGTAATTGTAATATTTTAATAATTATAACCGCTTTGTCCAAAATGTTCTAAACCTATTGTATGGCGGCTAATTCATTCTAAACATTTCAATTGTGCCAATTTACTACTAAACCTTTTGATGATTATCAATTTAGTCCTAAACCTTCAATCACGGCAATTTAATCCAAAACTTTTTAATAATTTATCAATTTAGTCACTCGGGGTAATTTTGGGCATAGATCATCGAAATGTTTAGGACTAAATTGGCAAATCGTCTAAAAGTTTAGAACTAAATTGGCATAATTGAAAAGTTTAGAATTAAATTAGACAATTGTCAAAAAGTTCGAGATTAAATTGACACAATTAAAAATTTAGGTCAAAATTGACCGCTATACAATAGGTTTAGGGTTTCTGAACAATTTTCCCCCTAACACTTTCGCATCAAGATTCATTTATTTGCTTCAAAGAATACATAAATAATTGAACATATTTCGTGGTTAAACTTGATTCTTCATTTCTTTGCCGTATGTATCCTCATTTGGCAATAATAAAAGGATAAAAAGCAAAATGAAGAATAAAAATGGATGAAATGAAAATAAAAAAAAAAATAATATATATCATTTGAAAGCGAAGTCATGTGGGCCGGTATGTCCAGCCCACTAAGCAAAAAATTTCGACCCTCTACACCCGTCCCTCTATTAGCCCCAGCCTACTTTTTAATTCTTTGGGCCAATCTTTTGTTTCTTTCTCTTAGCCCGTTACGAAGCCCATCTAAAACAATTAAGAAAAAGGAGAAGAGGCCCAGCCCTTTTTGGTAGCCCTTCTTATTCACACAAGGGAGGTGTCTGCGATGCAAAACAAAGGGACGGAGCGACGTGCGGGTGACCGAGTGAGCGTGCATCTGCGAGGGAGGGATGAGCAATGAGCGAGCGACCGAAGCCGACCCAATGGCAACCTTCTAGAACCGTGAGCCGACGAGGGATAACGAAAAAAGATTCTAAGGCGTTCTGGAATCGTGAGCCTCCTCACCAAAGCTCATCGCCGGCCTTCAAGGCTTCCGATCAAGGGCCAAGCCATGGACTGTTCTCCGCTCATTCGTTGTTGAATATCAGGCCAAAGTTGTAGTTCATCATTGGCAGAAATCCAAATCCAGAACTCTTGATAGTCGTTCATGTAAGAGTTTTCCTAATGTGGACTACATTAATTGATATTATAATTTACTGTTTTACGGGATAGGTCTAGGATGAGATAGAAGGTTTCTTAATTAGTCTAGTATGGGCCTAGCTAGTGTGGGCCAAGTTGAGCTGGCCCATAATGAAGGGGCCTGGCTGAAACTATAAATAGTCTTTCAAGTCTCTCCTCTCACCCTAATTCTCACATGTATCATCACCTAAGGAGCGTTTGCCTAACGCTAAACGTGAGGGGCCGCCCCATTGAGCCAGTGATACGGAGGGCAATAGAGGAGAAGGACTTGCGCGTGGAACATTGTGTTTCCGCTTCCGCTTTAAAGAACGATAGATTCCAAAACAGGTGCGTTAATCTTTCTACTCAATTATGCATGTTCTTGTTCTGGTTATGGAGATCTTGGGATTGCGTAATTTGCGTCCAACATGTGGTATCAGAGCAACCATAACCCTAGAACTCAAACGCATAAGTTTTTTTTTGCCCTAATTTGTGATTTTCGAGATTTTTTTGTTCAATAAAAATAAAATTAAATCACAAATTCGGACTAGGCTCGTCGAGACGAGCAAATCCATGGGCGGCGTGTCGCCGGGGGGGCTGCACGCGCGGCCACGCGCCGTCAAGGCGTCGAGCACGCACCCCACGCGTGCTCGCGCGCTCTCACGTGCCCACACGCGCGGGCGCGGCTCGCTCGTGCGTCGCACGCGTGGAGGCTGACGTCATCATGGCGTCAACAATTGGACCCGACCGACTGACCCCTTGACCCGACCCAACCCGACGACCGTTGAACAGGAACCGTTGACTAGGAACCGTTGACCATTGACCCAACCCAACCCGTTTTGCGACCGACCCAACTCAACCCGGGACCCGACCCGACCCGTTGACCCGACCCGACCCGGTCAACTTTGACCGGACCGGTCAATCGGTCGGGCCGGGCGGCCGGACCGGCGGTCGAGCCGAGAACCGGTCGGACCGCTACCCGCCGGACCGGTTTTGACCGATCAAGATCGCCCACGCGTGGCTCCACGCGCCGCGCACTCGGGAGGCGCGTGCGGGCGCGTGGATGCTCCAATCCGCACGTGTCCGACGGCGTTGGACTCGTATCTTCATCCCCTATCTTGTGGTATGTTTATTTTATATGTTTGATGAATTTATGGATGTGAAAATACATACAAAGCCCTAAATACGTGTATTTTTAGTGTATTTTTTGCGTATTTTTCTTGTAATTTTCTGTAATTTTGAAAATATAAGTGTTGGGTTATAGGTATGTTATCACATAATCATCATAAAGGTGTGATTCATTAATAAAAATTAAACTTTATTGTGAACTAAAGTTGACTTAATGAGATACAACCATTATGGGATAGTATTTGAAGTATGTCTTGAGGTAATGAGAGACGGTAAAAGTTATGAAACTTTTGTTACTCAAGCATACTCCTTTACGTGCTGGTAATCTGTAATCGGGGTGCACAAGAGATGTTTTCTTCTATGTTATGAGAAGTTTTTTGTGTTACTGTGATCTGTGATCTCATTGGAGTCTGTCTTTCAGATCATTTATATATATATATATATATATATATATATATATATGTTTGATTAATTTTTATTAATGAATAAAGCAGTGTAATTAGCATGATATGTGATTTTAGTGATTTACTGCCCCTATCACTAAAGTTAAAATCACATGTATATGGTGTATGTGAGAAGTAAGGTTTATATCCCTAGTATGACAGAGTTTCAAGGATTCAATTGAGTAGTGACCGCCAAAGTGGCACGCTTGTTTGGGTTTGAGAAATTTCGATCTCGTATGGTGATTGGGATGTCTCCTGGTCTAATGCGTGGTCATACTCCCAAAGGAGGTGATTGTGTGTTAGTTCATGGAGGGATACATGATGGTGTGGTGAAGGAGTGACTGATCTTAGTGGTTTATATGCCCAAAGGTGATGAATTCACGAAGATTGGAATATATTCTCATAACCGATATCATGTGGGGAGTGTACAATTGCATGTCATGTATTCTGCCCAAAGGTGATTATATGATTTTGCATGTAACTCTCTGGATGTGTACTTGTACGTCAAGTTACACAATGCTCACATGATGCTAATTATATACATTGCTTGTTATTTTAGTCACCTTTTTTTGTAATTAATAACTCCACTATTATTGAGGTTTTTATTAGTTCAAATTTTAAGTAAGTGGACATATGATTTGCTGCTTGGGAAAGTAGCAATAGAATTTGGTTACTATCCATGAAGCGTTCCATTTAGGAACACTTGAAAAGTGGCTTGTCTACTGACTGCACTGCTAAAAGATGATGGAAGTCTTAGTGGCTTGAAATTATGTCTTGTCTAATATCGAAATTAGGACACATATGCAAAGATTGTGTTTAAGTCCTAATGACATATACATCTCGTATATGGTTAAAAGGTTGTTTCCAAAAGTTTTCTATTTAAGGAAAATGACCGAGATAAAGAATAAATCGGTTAGAATTAGTCTTAAAGGTTGTCAGGCTTAATAGTGACCGTGAGTATTTTGGCAAGTATGACAATGTGGAATAGCTTAAAGGGTCATTTGTCAAATACTTGGTAAATTCTGGGGTGGTAACATAATTTACTATACCTGAAAATCCTCACAAAATGTTTTTGCCAAAAGGCATAATCACACCATAATTAACATGGTGATGAGTAAGACTAATTTATCGATTTACTGTGGGTTGATATTTTGAAAGCAATTTTTTCACATACAAAACGTGTTTCTTATCAAAGTTGTTTCATAAACTTCTTTTGAGTTATGGACTGGACGTAAATTGATTGAATCATATTAAATTTAGAGGTGTCATGCAGGAGTGAGGTTATCTGATCCAATATTAAGTGCGTTGGAATTTTGATCCACTTGGAATTATTTTGTATCTTACCCATATTGTTAAAAGGGGTATCAATTTTATAACCCTAAAGAAGGTACAAGTATTATGGAATCACATACTGTAAAGTTTCTACAGTTCGACGTAATTGTAGAGGATAGCTGCTCTCCGACTATTAAGGATAATAGTACGATGGAAAATCACTGTGTCTTTGTCTTTGCCTATACATATAATTGTGGTACAAACAATTATGGAATCTCCTATACCATAGACTAAACTTGTTGAGGTTCAAGGTACTATTCTTGATATAGTTATGATGAAATTTCTCAAGCCTCTCAAGTGCAGAATGAAGTGGTTGTAGCTTTATTCAGGAGATTTGCTAGGGAAAGACAATCAGTTATACCATCAGACTATATAGTCTATTTGTGGGAGCATGACTGCAATATCCCCTACATGGTTGATTTAGCGACATAAATAAATGTTGTTTTTTATCCCCAATCAAGTATGTGATTAGATGCCATAAAAGGCGATATACAATCTATGAAACATCATAGTGTTTGGAAATTTACTGATTTGCCTAAAGTTCACGAGTTCATTAGTTGCAAATTGGCGTACAAAACTAAAAGGATTTCAAAGAAAGATTGTGGGATTTAAAACCAAATTGGTATTAAAGTTTTCACTCTGAAAGAGGGGTGGATAGTTAGTAAAAAAAATAATTGTTTCTTTATAATATTCTTTAAATATTCTTTCAAAGTGAACGTGGTATTAATAGTTTATTTTTTATATGGAGTTACGTCAAAGAGATACAAAATCTATATAGTGCAACCGGAGGATTTTGCAGCAGATGATTCTAATAAACTTGTGTGTAGACTGAAAAGTCTTATTCATGATTTTAAGCAAATTTCCAGACAATATTATTAAAGTTTCATAGTGTTGTTTTGTTCAATTGAGAATAAAGTAATTCAATATACTGCAAGGTCAGTGGGAGGAAATTTAATTTTCTCATACACTATGTACATGATATTTTGTTTACAATTAGTGACCTTGAGATATCTTTTATCCTTTGTACTAGGGTCCGTAAGGATTGTTTTTGCCATATTATATTAGATTTTCTTGGAGGACATTTACTGATCGTATTTTGGAAATATTCAATATACATCATTGCAAGCCAAGAATTGCTCATGTTGTTAAGGGTGATGGATTGAATCTATCACATTGTCCTTATTTAGATATTGAGAAAATTTAATTAAATGGTGTACCTTGTGTAGTGCTCGAATTTGCACTAGACTAAATATCGTCTTTGCGACGGAACTTCTAGGCAGAAATCAATCATACTGGGTTGCTGCTAAGAAGGTTTTAAGGTACTTAAAGATGACAAGAGATTATATGCTAATTTACAGACATGTTCAATTCTTGCAGCTAGCAGGGTTTTTAGATGTAAACTTTGCTGGCTGTTATGATGACATGAGATCAATAACAGAATATATATTTATGTTAGCAGGAAATGCAGTAAATAAAGTTCTATGTAAGCATAGTTTGTAACATTCTTTTATACTGTTACTTGGGCTATTAGGCTCCGGAACCTCATTAAAGAGTTGACCGTTTTTAATTTTATGGATTGACCCATACGGTTGTTTTGAGATAATAAATTTGCAGTATTTATTAACAATATAAGTCTCAAGGGGTCTAAATATATGGCGGTCAAATTTTTTATCATAAAGAAACGGTATAGAAAGGTGACGTTATAATATAACATATTTCCACAAATGATATGGTTGCAGATCCACTAACTGAAGGCCTACACCCATGTGTATTTGAGCGACATGTCATTAGCATGGGCCTAGGAGTATCTTGGGATACTGTTGTTTAGTGGGAGCGATTTTGGCTTTACTCTGATAAAGATTTCATCTGTGTTCGTTACATTTTGTAATTGTTTGATATGTATCAACTTTTGTATTCAATAAAATATTTTTGAATGTGTTGTTGTTATGTTGAATACATATTGATAAAGTCTCAAGGTACTGTATAAACCTTGAGTGAAGGCTAGGGGCATCCGGTTATTAGCCTTATCCATATGTCTTGTTATACATAAAGAATGGTTAACCGTAAGGACAAGACATATGTGGGTTCATGGAACCATAAAGACATTCTCTAGTCGCACAAGTTTTTTGTGACGCTTAAGGTAAGAGAATGGACATTCTCTAGTGGCACAAGTTTTTGTGACGCTTAAGGTAAGAGAATGGTGACTGACAAATGGGATCTCTCTATGAGAGATGTTGTCCATTTGACACACTACCATATTGGATCCATATTAATAGAGTTGAGAACATTCGTGATCATGGAAGGCTCTGTGTGTATACATGCAGTTACCGCCATGATTCGGTGTTTGAGACTTTATGGGATAGGATTGACTATTAAGAATTATCTCTAGACCAATGTCCGCACATACAGTACGATTTCAATTAATATAGTCCAAGTGGGAGAATGTAAGAGTTTTCCTAATGTGGACTACATTAATTGATATTGTAATTTACCGTTTTACGGGATTGGTCTAAGATGAGATAAAAAGTTTCTTAATTAGTCTAATATGGGGCTGACTAGTGTGGGCCGAGTTGAGCCCGGCCCGTAATGAGGGGGCCTGGCTGAAACTCTATAAATAGTGCTCAAGTCTCTCCTCTAACCCTAATTCTCACATGTATCCTCACCTAAGGAGCGTTTACCTAACGCTAAACGTGAGGGGCCGCCTCATTGAGCCAGTGATACGGAGGGCAATAGAGGAGAAGGACTTGCGCGTGGAACATTGTGTTTTCGCTTCCGCTTTAAAGAACGATGGATTCCAAAACAGGTGCATTAATCTTTCTACTCGATCATGCATGTTCTTGTTCTGGTTATGGAGATCTTGGGATTGCGTAATTTGCATCCAACAGTTCAAAGTGGCAAGATCGCAGAGGTAGTTGAACTTTTCAGGTTTATAAGGGAAAAATTCAATGGGATCATGGTCGAATTCCAAAAGAGTTTGAAGATAGAATGTAAAGGAAGAAAATCGAATAGGTGTATCCAAAGGTGAACGACTTAGTAATCGATATACTAAAGGGAAAGGATGAGAACGTTCAGAGTTCACTAAAGAGTAATGTGGAAGATCACGAGAATTTTTACTGAATAAAAAAGGAAAATAAAGAGCCAGCCATGCTTGCGAAAGCCAAAATGGACCAAACAACGTACCATCTTTGGATTTCATTGAAAGAGATGCATGAGTAAAACCCCTATGTAACGAAGCCAAAACGAGTGGACCCAGAGCGAACCATTTACCCGCTGCAAGGTCCGAGGCAAGGTGTAGATGGTCCCTTGAAATTTTAAGAGTTAAAGAATACATATTTTGATAGTTAATGGAGCAAAAAGACAATATGTTTAGTGGAGTCAATGGGACCAAAAGTGCAGCAGAATCAATCAAGGAATTTCCCACGAGCAAGGACACTCTTAGAAATATAAGGTACTTCCAACGGTTCCAAATTTTCTACAGGAATGCCATTCGGCACAAAGCCAGCTATGGTAAAGATATCTAAAAGAGGGACAGTTTTGGGTCCCCAAGAGAAAAGGAAGCAATTGGTTGATTGGGATAGAAACATATTGCAAAACCCAATAGTCCTCTGTTCAGATCATGGGACAACATACTAACCTCAAGTGTTGTCTCTATCCTTGCTTTTTTCCAAGCAAGCTTAACTCGCAGATAATCCTTCATCCATAAGTACGATGAGTGGAATTCCACTTCAAACAACGGAAAACCACGAAATCGGAAGGGCGCCGAAGCCCAGATGTCCATCGAGGTAGAGTGCTGAATAGGAAGTATCTCTTCGCGTTTCATTGGGAAACAAGGCTTGAGAGATGGCGGGATGTGTTGATGGTCTAAAAGGCAAGGCCCAAGGAGTAGGCGTTCGTGATGTTCTTCCATAACACTCAAGAGTCCAAAACGACAATTATCAGCGTCCTCACTTTGTTCTAGATCATCAAAATTGGCAATGTAACTATCGGGGTGAAATTTGGAGGTATTGGATGCAATGGAAGATGCTGAAGTAGACGCAGAAAATGAGATGCAAAAGGTTTTAAGGTTTAAGGAAGAAGACAGAAGGAGTATTAAAAAGGAAGTCTCTAATATTTATTATAGGGTTGAAGACGATGGTTCAAAATCGCAGTAATCAATTGTCTACAAAAATTCAAAACGACGCATCAAAATAATACAGGAAGTAATGATCTGTATTGGCTATGCACAAGAAAAGAAGCGTTTAAAGAAAGAAAGGCATGATTGTCACCAACAGGAAATCGCACATAAGACAAGATATTTTCTTCAAAAGAAATAAATTTCAAATTTACTTCTTTTAAAATGGGATATATGTTAACATTCAATATTGACCGTACTATCACGTGTTGGTCACGAGGGCAAAAACATGATGGAAGTCAAATGAAATTACACATGTGCGTCAATAGGATTGTAATATATGGTTAACTATCGATGAGCCAGAGGATGAGGATTCAAGGATCGAGAGCAAAGCGAGAAGCCTCCACGTGGTCAATTGTTAAAATATAACGGCAGATATTAAGTGGCTACCCAAATGATGCCGGCAGCAAGTTTTGGACAAAAACATTCGAAATATACAAAAAAGCGTCAAAGGAGGGCACGGTTGAAAAGCGGTTAACATCCAAGAACTTAGGTGTGAATTCATTGTTGATAAATTAGGACACGATCAAGACAGTTGTAAAAGGAATGAGCGGATTGATTGCGAACAAAAAGGAACGTGCTTAAGGTTGGAAGCGGTTATCAGAAATGAATAACTGAGTGGCGGTTACCAAGCTCCTCTATAAATACCATCAATCATCGAGCAAGAACCCCCTAAACAACACATCAAATGTTATTTTCTTATTGTATTTTAGTTTTCCCTAGCTATTGTGTTAAGATTTCTATCGTTGATTAAATTTCAGCGAGTGTCTATATCCTGGCGCGGCATTGTTGATTAAATTCCGACATTGTATTCTTAGTCCAACATCCTTGATTATATTCCGACATTGTGTCATTTATCCAAGTGCATTGTCGCCGATTAAGTTCCAACATTGTATCAAATTATCTTAGAGCTATACTATTGATTAGATTCCATCATATAGTTCAAATTGGGTGTCAAAGTTAGTAAGTCAATTATCGAGATTGTATAGTGCTGTTTGAAATTGGAAATTCAATCTTTAAATTGCATTTGATATATCTATTCGGAATTAGCACATAACCTCCGTCCTTTTTAAACAAAAGCCGAGAATAACACTCAGCGAAAAATATTTCGTCCTGAATCAAAACCGGCGAAATAGCACCACTGCTGAAGATGCCTAGGGTTGCTAGATGGAGACTGCAGAGGTAGCCGGAGGAGTCGTTGGGACAAGTCTGGCCGCGCGAGAACAGTAGCGAGTGGCACAACGTGGGCTAGCGATCAAGGCTGCGAACGCGGTGTCAGTTGGAGCACCGCGAGAGGGCGGCGGTTGTGGCTGGCGTCTATGGGTCTTTGCTAGGGGTGTGCATGGTCCGGGTGGGCGGTTCTCGACCTAGAACCGGGAACCGCCTGCTAAGGACCGGTTCCGAAAAATTGGAACCGGGATCCACCCGTTAGTTGCATGGATCCACCCGAGAACCGGACCACCAGTCCGGTCCAGTTCTCGGTGGATCCATGGAACCAGGCGACAATAATAATAATATAACTGCGGTGATGCATTTGCAACTATGTTCGACTATCTCTTCTTTTTCCCGCCCTTGCCGGATTTGAAGCTCCAGTACTCGCGGTGGACACAGAGCCCTTGCTTCTTGGTCCATCCAGATGCCTCGAACCAACTCGCAACACGAAGCATGAGCTCTTTTCCCCGCAGAACATCGTTCAAAATTACTACATCTGCACAATAACCATTGATAAGATTTCCAAGTCCATAACTAGCAACATGACAGGATCTTCTCTTTTTGTAGAATTACAACTTCCTCGAAAAACGAATTATTATGCATGATACTCAGATAACTCCGCAACAATACGCACATTTGGCGAGGCTAAGATAAACTACTTCCACTCTATTATATCCATATCAATAGCAAGAGCAACTCGCAGGCACTAGTGATGCAGAGCTCTACGACGATGTGCAAATTCGGCTTGCTGTGATCTCTTCCATGCAGAGGACAATGATTTCGCTAAATAAGATATATCGCCTCATCAATTGTTCCTAGATACACTGCAACCCTTAAGAAGGTATCGAAAGCATTAAAGGACTATTGTTTTGATTTGGAATTGTATCCTATATCTAAGTGTGATCAAGGATTGTACTAAAGGGTATTTTGACAAGGAATTTTCTGTTCTTGGCCGTATACTCTATAAGTTGGATTTTCATCGATTAATGTTGCAATTTTATATGGCCATGTGAGTAATTGAGATTATGAAATTAAGTGGGGATTTAAGTAAATTGTTAAAAGCAAACATGGGCTTATTTAGTTTTTTTGGGGCCATTTAAGTTTGGACTTTAGGCCCAAGAGTGTTGGGCCCAAAGTGGGCCAAGAGGCCCGGCCCAAGAAGCCCCATGGGCCGTCGACCGAAGGAGGGGGGGGGGAGGAGCCGGATGGGCCTCCTCCATGTATCTTCAACAAGAAGACACTTGTCTCTTTCTTGGAGACAAGTGTCCCTACATGCAAAAATTAAACCATGCAAGAATTTTAATCAACCAAAAGGAAAAGGGGAGGGGGCGGATGGAGCTAGGTGCCGAGAGAGAGAGAGAGTGAGACCAAGAGAGAGAGAGAGAGAGTGAAGCTGAGAGAGGAGGAAGAAGACTCGCCGCCGTGCATCCGCCTAGCCGCCGTCGATCGAGCCCGCCTTGCCTCGCCGTTGTGCTTGCTGTGTTTTTCTTTGGATTTGAGGCAAGTAGAGTCCTTTGATCTACACTTTGCTTGCTGTGATTGTATGTGTTGTATGGCGAATTTCGGAGGTGGTGGAGGTGAGAATTTTCGAAGTTATGGGAGTAATGCCTTAGTCTAGTAATCTGTTTTCTGGAAAAACAGTCCGACCTTTGGTGATTTTGTGAGCTGCATGCAATTTTCTAGTTGGAATCTCACTTCGACCTCTTGATGAAAGTTGTAGAGGACTTCTTGAAGATTAACATACTAAAATTTTAGATGAAAAGGACAATTATTGATTAGGGAAATGATTTTTCTTTGAAAGGGATTAAATCTGGAGATTGAGCCGAGGGTTAGGGTGAGTTGTAATAATCATATCCTTTAATCCATAATGAATTGGACTTCGATTTCTTCATGGGACTTTTACCTCTAGGTCTCAACTATAACATATTAAAATCTCAGAATTTTCAAATTTCTTTGGGGTATTTAATCGAAATTATTTCCGAAACTGTGCAAAATGTGGTGCTGGAATTTCTTTTGCTGTGATGTATGGACCTATGTGATTGATGTGAAACTTTCTTGACATGGTGTTCTTCATGAAATCTCTTTCTCTAGGTCTTTTCTACATTATTTTAAATTTTCAGAATTTATTTATATCAATTACTAATTTTTCCAGAATTTTAATTAAAGGAATACATTCTGTTTTATTTGAAAATTCTCTTATTTTTAAGAACAAATACATTACTCTATGGGATGTGGTATTCTGAGTTGCTATCTATGTAGCATGCATGGTGACAATTATGCATCTCACATGACATGTAAAATTAAATGAGATTTTGGCACTATTGCATCAAATGGCATTGTTGCAAATTGAGATATATCCATGTGAAATGATAATGATGATACCATCGGACGGCTAAGTTGACGATGTCCAGAGGTGTGTGCCGAATGTCCTCGGGAGTTTCGAGATGCAAGGAGGTGTGCCGGATGCCCGGGGTGTGTGCCAAAGGTTCCTCGCGATGCCAAGTTGGGTGCGAGTGATATGAGGGATGCAAACACTAGTCCCTGGAAGAACGATGAGATCCTTTTGAAAAAAAAAAATCAATATGGAAATTGAATCATGTGCATGTGTGTACATGGCCTAGTGTATAAATTGTCTTTGAATTTGAATTGGTATTGCATGATTTTTGGAAGTGTGATCACCAAGGCATTGAATGGATCTCATGGAGATGTATGCATGACTGCATGGAGATATATGCATGACTGCATGGTGATGTATGCTTGAGTGCACGAATGATATGTGCTTTGCTTGTGATACCTTGGTTGTCTGGCTGGTTGCATTTTGTAGTTTGATGGACTAACATTTCAGATTGAGAGAGATGCCTCTGCTACCCGTTTCACAGGCACTTTTTACGACGTTCCGGTAGATGTCGAGAGCTCATGCTCGAAGCACATTTGTGTTAGTGTCTGCGGTCTGGTATTTGTCCGCGTACGAGTCCTCGTCATGTACGATGTGGGTCTACCTGGAGGCCCCGTGGTGCAAGAGTTCCTGTCCGTGCACGTTCGCCGTGACGGGAATATGATGGGCATGCTGCCGCCGCCGCTAGCCGATGGACCGGGCTGGGTGTGATCGATCGTGCGTGATGGGTAGCTGAGGAAGCTTTTTTGGATGCCGACACTATTTGATGGACTGGAGCTTATGACTGTTGTAGAGTTGGACACTTTTGATTATAGCCGAGTTTTAGAAAAGCCTTGGCCTTTTGATGTACCAACTCATGTAGTCCATCAAGTGATGTAAATAAAAGTGTTCGGCTTATCTTATGAAAATGTGTAGTTGGTGTGCATTGCATTATGTTGTTGGAGTATGGGATGGAAAATTTGATTATGCTTCCGCCATATGAACTGCGCTGGGACTGATTTAAATAATACAAACCCCAAGGACTTTTGATCCTCTATAGTTCAATAGTATTAGAGTGGCATGTTGTTAGGGACAGTTGAAGTGTCAGAGTACTGTGGCGACCCTAACGGATTGGGGGCCGTGTCGAGGGGGTGCCACAGATTAAGTTCCAACATTGTATCAAATTATCTTAGAGCTATACTATTGATTAGATTCCATCATATAGTTCAAATTGGGTGTCAAAGTTAGTAAGTCAATTATCGAGATTGTATAGTGCTGTTTGAAATTGGAAATTCAATCTTTAAATTGCATTTGATATATCTATTCGGAATTAGCACATAACCTCCGTCCTTTTTAAACAAAAGTCGAGAATAACACTCGCGAAAAATATTTCGTCCCGAATCAAAATCGACGAAATAGCACCACTGCTGAAGATGCCTAAGGTTGCTAGATGGAGACTACAGAGGTAGCCGAAGGAGTCGCTGGGACAAGTCTGGCCGCGCGAGAACAGCAGCGAGTGGCACAACGTGGGCTAGCGATCAAGGCTACGAATGCGGTGTCAGTTGGAGCACCGCAAGAGGGCCGTGGTTGCGGCCGGCGTCTGTGGGTCTTTACTAGGGGTGTGCATGGTCCGGGTGGGCGGTTCCCAACCTAGAACCGGGAACCGCCATGCGAAGGACCGGTTCCGAAAATTGGAACCGGGATCCACCCATTTGTTGCGTAGATCCACCCGAACCGGACCGCCGGTCCGGTCCGGTTCCCGGGTGGATCCATGGAACCGCCTCACAATAATAATAATATAACCGCGGTTATGTATCCGCAACTATGTTCGACTATCTCTTCTTTTTCCCACCCTTGCCGGATTTCGAAGCTCCGTACTCGCGGTGGACACAGGCTCTTGCTTCTTGGTCCGTCCAGATGCCTCGGAACCAACTCGGAACCAACTCTACAACACGAAGCATGAGCTCTTTTCCGGCAGAACATCGTTCAAAATTACTACATCTGCACAATAACCATAGATAAGATTTCCAAGTCCATAACCAGCAACATGACAAGATCTTGTCTTTTTGTAGAATTACAACTTCCTCGAAAAACGAATTATTATGCATGATACTCAGATAACTCCGCAACAATACGCACATTTGGCAAAGGCTAAGATAAACTACTTCCACTCTATTATATCCATATCAATAGCAAGAGCAACTCGTAGGCACTAGTGATGCAAAGCTCTGCGACAATGTGCAAATTCGGCTTGCTGTGATCTCTTCCATGCAGAGGACAATGATTTCGCTAAATAAGATATATCGCCTCATCAATTGTTTCAAGAACAGTCCAAAAATGGGAGTCGGGTTCGGGCTTACCATCCCTCTGGCGGTCTCGGAAGGTCAGGGGCTAAGCGGCGCCTCAGGAGGATCGGGACTTTCTTCTGCGCGCAAAGATCGGGACTAATTTTGGTTCGTGCACTGCATGCTTTTGATGCTAGATTTGTTAATTAGTAATTTCAATTTTTTTTAATATTAAAAATTAATCAGTCCGGTCCGGGTGGGCGAGTGGATGGATCCGCCCATGGAATCGAGAACCGGACCAGTACCCACCGGTTCCCATAAATTGGAACCGGGAACCGGACCGGTTCCCTCAAGAACCACTGGTTCCGGCCGGTTCCGGTCCGATTCTGGGCGGTCCGGGCAGATCTCGGTTCTTTTGCACACCCCTAGTCTTTGCCGCAAACCCCACAAAACCTGTACGGCACAACTCAAGATTTTCTCCATTAGCTTTCTTTTCTTTTCTGTTTTGCTTTCTCATGAAAACGTGCGGACCCCTTTTTTTTGTCCTTTCTTCCTTTTACTTCTTTTTGGAACTGCCCCAGAAAGCTTTTCTCCATTTGCTTTCTCATGAAAGCGTGCAGACCCCTTTTCTTTGTCCTTCCTTTCTTATGCTTCTTTTGTGTAAACGTGGATGGAGACCAAAGAGGGAGAGAAGAACAGACCCCCTTTTGTCGGTCCATGGAGAAAAGAGCTTAGCTTCTGTCTTTTTCCTTCGACTCCACTCTTTTTTCTCTGCCCTACTCGGAATTGTAGCCGAACTCTCCTTTTCTTTTTGGGTGTACAGGGGGCAGGCAAGAGAGAGACCCCTCGTTTGCCTTTTTGTGGCCATGGCATGTGATTCCCTAAATTCAATTAATGCGATGCACATACTAAATGTAATACAAAATGCAAATCATGTGAATGATATTTTTGCCCAGGGATTAGATCAACCTCTAATTTTTTTTTTATGCAATAAAGAATTAAATATGATAGTCAAAATTGAAGTGTCAATACTTCTACAAAACACAAAAACGATCAACATCACAGAAATTGTAAATGCCAGTCATAATCAAAGGTGGAGAAGAGTTTCTTGATGACATGCTTGCTTTCAATTAAATCCATGTTAAATGTTAGTTTAGACCTTGTTAAATCATAGGTTTACCACCCTATAGCTAGTTTGTTAGTGTTAGGATAACTAAGATATCGGTTATTTTAAAAAAAAAAAATACTTCTTTTTATCTTCCCTCCGCAATCATTATAATTGAAAAAATAAATCATTCCAAAAGATTCTAGAAAGATGTGAAATAAAATGGCGGATAACATGGTATCATTGGATTTCTTAAGGGTTTCAAGTGCTCCATATTAGATGATAGCCGAACTTTAATTATCACTTTACCAAAAAAATCAAAGAAAAATGGAAAAAGGAAAGAGTAAAAAGCAAAGTAAAATTACTGACCAGTGCACCTAGCTTTTCAGTAGGAAATTTTTAGAATGTAATTAAAGCCCCGTTTCTTCCCAAGCATCTCATGGCTTTTAAAATGACTACTATGAAATCACTTGCTAATAAATGTTAATTAACATTTTCAACAATTTTCCCGTACCATGATATGGCTCAAAAGAACCTTAAAACGTAGTATTCCATCAAACCTTTTCAAAGTTTTCAATAATTTTAATATTGTTTGATATTCTCAATTAATTTTAATCAAACCCTCTTGTTTATAAATTTTACGAATAACTGTATTGAAGTCCTAAAATTTATTGTGAAAGTGTAATTGAATTCTAAAACTTTTAAAAAGTGCAATCAAGCTTTAAAACCTGTTAAATTTTTCCAATCAACTCTTCTTGTTAACTCCGCCTAATTTGGTTAATGGAAAATACCGACGTGACCTTTTATTATTTTCATGTGGCACTGACATGACTAAAACAAAGTCCTTTTTATCCAAATCTGATTTTTTACCCAAATTCTTTGAAAATTAGATTTAAAATGAGTTAAAAAAAAAAAGAGGAAGGAAGGAAACCAAGCAAGTGCTTGTAGAACCCCTGCCACCACCGTCCCACCATCATCGGCCCCTGCAATGGCCAATAGCGTGCACTAGGCCTCGGCTTGTGGCCAATGACCCTCGCTGACAGCAAGTGAGAACCATTTGGCCCAAAATTTCCAAATCTAGTTAGCCCTTGCCTAGATCTAGTAGCCTTTGGCCAAATTTGGCCAAGGCCGTGAGGCCCCCACTCACCATCACCCCACAATCGTCGACCCTTTTCAACAATGGCAAAACAGCGAGGTTCCTTCCTTCCTCTTAATTTTCTTTTAGATTTAGCTTTTTTTTTAATATAATTAAATAAAATTTGAGTCAAAATCAAATTCAAACAAAAACAACATCGTTTTAATCTTATCCATCATATTTTGATCACGTCGCCGCTACGTGAAAGAGAAAGTAATTAACAAAAAAATCACGTCAACATTTCTCGTTTGCCAAATTGGACAAAGTTAACGAAGTGATTAAATTACACTTTTTGAAAGTTCTAACTCAAGTACACTTTCATAATAAGTTTTAGAACTTTCGATTCTTATTTTGCAAGATAATGATTCAAGAGACTCATTTTTGTCGATGAGTGCATTAACGAAAATGATGTAAAAAAATTTGGATGGTCTATGGATTATCTAATTTCGACAGGTGCTCTACTCTCTCCACTTGAAATTCGGTTTACGTGTATCTAGCCATTTGATTAATCAAGTAAAGGTGGCTCCCAAATATTTGTACTCTCTAACCCACGTGTCAAATTCAAAGTTGAGGGACCTGTTTAATTGAATAGTCTCGAAACCAACCAGGCTTTCTCTAGTATTATTAATAAAGAAAAATTCCAAAAATTATCCCGTGATTTTTCTATTTATCCTGGATAAATATTTCAAAGACTAATTAATCGAGCATCTTATCTTTAAATCCCTAATAGTCTACTTTCACTTTAGATCCAACCAATACGAAATATACGTGGACTATCTCGTTTATGTCTTTACTGACATGAGTAGCATCACAGCTCAATCATTACTACCACCTGCGAGTGATAGCAAGTCCATAATCACTTCTAATTTCGCAGCTTGTTGAGTAAACTAAGCTAAACTTGTAAACTTACATATTAATGATTCTTCTTGCGAAATTAGATACACCAGACACTTTAATCATATTACAGCTTGTGTGAGCTCATGAGTCATGTTTGTAACAATATCTATAAGTTGCATAAATACCAATAGTTTTAAATAGATGAAATAGAATAAATGGGAAAAACTGGACAAAAAGAAGATTGAGAAAGAATAAAAATGAAAAGAGGGGACATAGAGTCGTTTGAGAGAAAAGGAAAACAAGGGGAGGGAGAGTTCGTGGAAGGATAACTCAGTCCGTCCAAGGAACTCTCCTTTCATATAAGGAGAAAAGACAAAAATAGTTCTTAGATTTTGATTGAACGTGCAATGTCATTCATAAATTTTTAATTTGTTCAATATGATTTATGAATAGTTAGTATATTTCCAGTGTAGTCCTTTCATTTGTTCAAATATACTCTCCGTTGGATATTATTAAATGATGAGTCAATATGTTCATATTATTATGTATCTACTTAGAAAAAGAAAAAAGAACTTGTTAGGGTGTTCACATGTTCATCATTATTTATTGGCGTGGATTACTATAACCTAACTGAGATTGATATCTTACTTACATGATCCACATATAAACTTTTTTTCTTTTTTTCTGTTCCACAATTCAAACTTGACGGATAGGAAAACCATATCAACAAATTCCATTAACTTGAATTGACGAAAGGATGAAATTAAATATTTTCATATAATCTAGGGATCGGATTAAACATTTACTAATATTTCATGGACCATTTTTTTCTTTGTCCGATTTATGGATCACTTTGAATAAATTAAAAGTCTAAGGACGACATTCCACATTGAACTAAAGTTCATAAATTATTTGTCTCATTTTCCCTTCAAATAAAGGTACGGACATATCTCTCTAAATAATGTCAGTTTAGTCTATTACTCTATTTTAGGAACTCTATGGTAGGACTTTTTAACCAATGTTTATTAAATGCCAGTTGTTGTTGGTGAGAAAATTTCCCAAATTGATTTTGAAGATTGACAAAACATTTCCATAAGTGTCCAATGATTCTGATGAAAGAATTTTTAGGTGATATTCTTGAAGCAAGTTGGTTGATGAAGAAGTTCCGATGGAAACTCTGATATGTATCGTCAGACGTTACTCATCAGACTCAGAGAACCGGACTCAAAGACTTATCAAGAAGTTATGGTTGCCTATGATTAAGGTTGTGTTATGTTATGATAATCAAGGACAACGGTTGAAAGTCTGATGGGATGTGATCAGACATTATCAATTAGAACCAGAGTCGTGGTTTAATTATTTCCTTCCTTATGTGTTCTGTTAAACGGTTAGGAAGAAAATAATATCCTCGTGCAACGGCTAGTAGCAATTGGTTGGATTTCTTACCTTATATATAAGAAGTTCCAAAGGAAAGTGTCTCTCGAAGATTTGGATTTCCCGAAACGACTTATTTGAGGCGAAACATTCTTTCCATTCATAAGCACTTGACTTATGGAAACCCAAACTGCTGTATGGGCGGCAGAAATTACGGGAAGTATCAGCCTCGGCGACCCTAAAGCCATCAGATGTTCTCAACCAAATCTAGGCCAACAGGTAAATTGGCTGGATAAGTCCTCCTAGAGATATGTCCAACGGTGAGCTTGGACTAGGAGGAGCATAAGAGAATATCTCGAAGCTGAAGGAATTAGAATTCGCATTCATGAGAATTGAAGCTTTTAATTCCAAAGTCTGAAGAGTGTCTTGATTATACATTCATCTCTATGAGCATTATTGTGTAACCATTTAGAGGTTGAGAGTGTGTGAGGAGTTATACACACCAGCTTGAGTGTTTAGATCTCAGATCTTGTAACCTCTGATCGGTTCTTATCAGTGGATTCCAGCCAATTAGCTGTAGCGCAGGAGAGTGAACGTAAGCTTGCAAAAGCCGAACCACTATAAACTTTTGTGTGCAATTCTCTATCCCATTACTTTCTTTATTAATTGTGATAGAATTGTACACCGATAAGATCTGACAACTTCATCAGAAGTTGTCTCGCTGCAATATTGGTTTAAATTCTTTCATTTCCGCACAATCACCTATTCACCCCCACTTGGTGATATTTTAGCCATAACAGTTGTCACCGAAAGAAAAATGTCACTCTATAGTCGGCAGAAGCATGGAGCTACTTTAACCAGGCATAGGAGTGCCGAACCTCTTGATTTCAGAAGTTTCTTGTCACGAAGAGTTAGTTCATGAATGTTGACAAAAGTGACCGGTGAGAGGTGGCTCATTAGTTTGGCCTGATAATCTCACCCGTCTATGGTGTCTAGAAAAAAGTACAAATACTGTGGTCACGAACATGATGTCTATAAATAATACCCTTCAAGTATTGATGTTTTGCAACGCAGACAAAACCTCTCCTCGCTCTTCCGTTTGTGCATTGGTCACACGTAAGAAAAAAGAGAGAATATGTCGCAGGTCTCAGCAACTCCATGCGCTGCTCCGAATAAAGGAACAGGCCATGTCATCGAACGCCGGTCGGCGGGTTATCACCCCAGCGTATGGGGGCATTATTTCCTTAAATATGATTCTCCCTCCAACTCAGTGGTTAGAAATCCTTCTGTCATCTTCTTCTTTTGTTTTCTCCCAATTGCATTTCGTAGACTTACTTCGATTTCCTTCAGTTCCACCACATCTCTTGTATGATAACAATCGGCCTCATATAAATACATGTTCCCTTCTCCACACAAAAAACGAAGTTGAAATTGAAAATCATAAATAGATACAAGAAGGTTGAAAAACAACGATAATACTTGTAACTTCACCGGCCTCAGTATGTCCTCTGCGGCAAGAAACATCTCATCATGGCATTCAACCCCCTCCTCTCATAAGGTCGTTGTTCTCATGGGTGGCATTTAACCCCCTCATCTCATATGGTCGTTGTTCTCATGGGTTCAATTTCGCATGTCATGTGAATGAGCGTATAACATCGAAATACCTATATAGGGTACACAGACGGGGCCATCAAGATCAAATTTATTTTGTGAACTATACGTATTTCATGCTTGCTTTTATTTGAAATACCGTGCAATATATTTGCAGAAGTTCAAATTCCTCGGAAGAGTGGAGGGACAAATTGAGGAACTAAAAGGAGAGGTGAAGAAGATGCTGACTGATATCGTGGATAAGCCCTTACAAAAGCTTCACTTGATCGATCAAATCCAACGCTTGGGAATTGAGTACCATTTTGAACGTGAAATAGATGAGCAATTAGAACAAATCCACAAAAGTTACTTTCGACTTGATCATGAAGATTTTAAGGTGGATGACCTTCACATAGTCGCTCTTATCTTTCGATTGCTGCGACAACATGGTTACAATGTTTCATCGGGTACGTCTTATATGTAATGCACCAATCCGATAAGATACCTATTTAAATCCTCCTATTGCTCAATCGAATTTCACACGTGCAAAGAAAATATAGAACATTAACCAAGCATATCCCCTTTCTAATTTCTAATCGATTGCATCGTTTTTCCTTGTTGGTTGGTTGTACAGAGGTCTTCAACAAATTCAAGGATAGTGAAGGGAATTTCCGGGAATCGCTTGTCACCGATGTGCACGGATTGCTAAACCTATATGAAGCTTGCCATTTAAGGTGTCATGGTGATTCTATCTTGGATGAAGCACTTCCTTTTGCTACATCTCACCTTGAATCGATTGATGAAAGCACAGTGAGCACTAGTCTTGCAAAACAAGTGAGTCATGCTCTAAAGCAGCCACTTCATAGGGGATTGCCGAGGCTCGAGGCAAGGCGTTATATTCCACTCTACCAAGAAGAGCCTTCCCATGATGAAGTTTTGCTGACCTTGGCTAAACTAGATTTCAACTTACTGCAAGAGCAACACCAGAAGGAACTTTGCGAGATTACTAGGTACATTAACTTCATTTGATTGTATATAAAAAATTAGCTTCTACACTATGTTTTTAAAATGCCCCAACTATCGATTATGTTTTAGCAATGCCCGAATTATGGATTTTTCTTCTTGTGTTTTCCAAAGGTTAACTCATCTCGTTTCAATTTACCTTTCTGAATAGTGCTTTTCAAAGTCCTTTACAAGTGAAAAATGGAGTATAACTATGCAAATTTGTTGGGCTAAAGTACTTTAAGTTATGCTAAGGTTCATTTAATCATAGGTGGTGGAAGAATATAGATGTTCCGAGAAAGTTCCCATTCGCTAGAGACAGGCTTGTGGAGTTGTTCTTTTGGACCACGGGAGTATATTTTGAGCCGGAACTCGCCATGGCCAGAGACATACTAACCAAAGTGATATCCCTCACTTCCATTATCGATGATGTCTATGATGTCTATGGCACACTGGAAGAACTTGCACTCTTCAACGAAGCAGTCCAGAAGTACAAAATCCGCATTCTCTTTCTCAAACTTTTGAATTTGATCAACTTTGTATAGAGTTAAGTGTGTCACTTTCTAGAACTTGAATTCAGGTGGGATGTTGATGCCATGGGTGGATTACCAGAGTATATGCAAGCTCTTTTCAAGGAGTTTCTCCAGCTCTATGAATATATTGGGAATGAATTGGCCACAAAAGGAAGATCATACTACCTTGTCTACGCAAAAGAAGTCGTAAGCATCAGCGGTAAACTTTACATGCATCGAAGGCAATCTTTAGTTAGAAATATGAAATTCTTGTGTATGTTTAATTTCTCAGATGAAGAAGCTAGTGAGAGCATACTTTCAGGAAGCCAAATGGTTCCATACCAACTACATACCAACACTAGAAGAGTACATGTCAGTTCAACTAATAACGAGTGGCTATGGAATGTTAGCGACTACATCACTTATGGGAATGGGCAATGTGGTCACAGAACATGCTCTTA
This sequence comes from Eucalyptus marginata, assembly GCA_014182565.1. NCBI lineage: Eukaryota > Viridiplantae > Streptophyta > Magnoliopsida > Myrtales > Myrtaceae > Eucalyptus > Eucalyptus marginata. Next base: position 42,114,531 of record CM024590.1, on the reverse strand, counting down.
AATGGTCGGTGGGTGATTGCAAGATTGTGAAGGCTGCACAAACCATCGGTAGGCTCATGGATGACATTTCCTCTCACGAGGTACAATAAAGACATAATTATCCTCCATCAATCAAATAGAAATTAGATCCCACCACCACTTAATCTAATTACACCAATGTGGTTTGACATACAGTTTGAGCAAAAGAGGGGGCACGTAGTATCTGCAGTGGAGTTGCTCATGAAATACCGTGGTGTCTCGGAGCAGGAAGCTGTGGAGGAACTCCAGAAACGAGTCATTGATGCATGGAAGGACACCAATGAAGAGTTTCTTCGTCCAACCGCGGTCCCAATGCCGATTCTCACGCGAATGCTCAATTTATCGCGGGTGATTGATGTGTTATATAGCGATGGGGATAATTACACCCATTCTAAAACCAAGCTCAAAGATTATGTAACATCGCTCTTCATCAATCCCTTGCCAATGTGAGGTTTGGACCAAACGTTGTCACACTAATTTGGTCATTATAAAGCAATAGCGTATTAATTATGCCTTTGAAACCCTATTTTTCCTGGATGTATGAGGGAAAATATCATTATCGGTTTGTACTTTCAGATTGATGTGCGTAATGAGACCTGTAATTAAAGGATGCATTGTCTAGCGTATCACGTAATTGTAATATTTTAATAATTATAACCGCTTTGTCCAAAATGTTCTAAACCTATTGTATGGCGGCTAATTCATTCTAAACATTTCAATTGTGCCAATTTACTACTAAACCTTTTGATGATTATCAATTTAGTCCTAAACCTTCAATCACGGCAATTTAATCCAAAACTTTTTTAATAATTTATCAATTTAGTCACTCAGGGTAATTTTGGGCATAGATCATCGAAATGTTTAGGACTAAATTGGCAAATCGTCTAAAAGTTTAGAACTAAATTGGCATAATTGAAAAGTTTAGAATTAAATTAGACAATTGTCAAAAAGTTCGAGATTAAATTGACACAATTAAAAAATTTAGGTCAAAATTGACCGCTATACAATAGGTTTAGGGTTTCGAACAATTTTCCCCCTAACACTTTCACATCAAGATTCATTTATTTGCTTCAAAGAATACATAAATAATTGAACATATTTCGTGGTTAAACTTGATTCTTCATTTCTTTGCCGTATGTATCCTCATTTGGCAATAATAAAAGGATAAAAAGCAAAATGAAGAATAAAAATGGATGAAATGAAAATAAAAAAAAAAATAATATATATCATTTGAAAGCGAAGTCATGTGGGCCAGTATGTCCAGCCCACTAAGCAAAATTTTCGACCCTCTACACCCGTCCCTCTATTAGCCCCAGCCTACTTTTTAATTCTTTGGGCCAATCTTTTGTTTCTTTCTCTTAGCCCGTTACGAAGCCCATCTAAAACAATTAAGAAAAAGGAGAAGAGGCCCAGCCCTTTTTGGTAGCCCTTCTTATTCACACAAGGGAGGTGTCTGCGATGCAAAACAAAGGGACAGAGCGACGTGCGGGTGACCGAGTGAGCGTGCATCTGCGAGGGAGGGATGAGCAATGAGCGAGCGACCGAAGCAGGCACCCAATGGCAACCTTCTAGAACCGTGAGCCGACGAGGGATAACGAAAAGATTCTAAGGCGTTACGAATCGTGAGCCTCCTCACCAAAGCTCATCGCCGGCCTTCAAGGCTTCCGATCAAGGGCCAAGCCATGGACTGTTCTCCGCTCATTCGTTGTTGAATATCGGGGCCAAAGCTGTAGTTCATCATTGGCAGAAATCCAAATCCAGAACTCTTGATAGTCGTTCATGTAAGAGTTTTCCTAATGTGGACTACATTAATTGATATTATAATTTACTGTTTTACGGGATAGGTCTAGGATGAGATAGAAGGTTTCTTAATTAGTCTAGTATGGGCCTAGCTAGTGTGGGCCAAGTTGAGCCTGGCCCATAATGAAGGGGCCTGGCTAGAAACTCTATAAATAGTGCTCAAGTCTCTCCTCTCACCCTAATTCTCACATGTATCATCACCTAAGGAGCGTTTGCCTAACGCTAAACGTGAGGGGCCGCCCATTGAGCCAGTGATACGGAGGGCAATAGAGGAGAAGGACTTGCGCGTGGAACATTGTGTTTCCGCTTCCGCTTTAAAGAACGATAGATTCCAAAACAGTGCGTTAATCTTTCTACTCAATTATGCATGTTCTTGTTCTGTTATGGAGATCTTGGGATTGCGTAATTTGCGTCCAACATGTGGTATCGAGCAACCATAACCCTAGAACTCAAACGCATAAGTTTTTGCCCTAATTTGTGATTTTCGAGATTTTTTGTTCAATAAAAATAAAATTAAATCACAAATTCGGACTAGGCTCGTCGAGACGAGCAAATCCATGGGCGGCGTGTCGCCAGAGGGGGCTGCACGCGCGGCCACGCGCCGTCAAGGCGTCGAGCACGCACCCCACGCGTGCTCGCGCGCTCTCACGTGCCCACACGCGCGGGCGCGGCTCGCTCGTGCGTCGCACGCGTGGAGGCTGACGTCATCATGGCGTCAGCAACTGGACCCGACCGACTGACCCCTTGACCCGACCCAACCCGACGACCGTTGAACAGGAACCGTTGACTAGGAACCGTTGACCATTGACCCAACCCAACCCGTTTTGCGACCGACCCAACTCAACCCAGGACCCGACCCGACCCGTTGACCCGACCCGACCCGGTCAACTTTGACTGGACCGGTCAATCGGTCGGACCGGGCGGCTGGACCAGACGGTCGAGCCGAGAACCGGTCAGACCGCTACCAGTCGGACCGGTTTTGACCGATCAAGATCGCCCACGCGTGGGCTCCACGCGCCGCGCACTCAGGAGGCGCGTGCGGGCGCGTGGATGCTCCAATCCGCACGTGTCCGACGGCGTTGGACTCGTATCTTCATCCCCTATCTTGTGGTATGTTTATTTTATATGTTTGATGAATTTATGGATGTGAAAATACATACAAAGCCCTAAATACGTGTATTTTTAGTGTATTTTTTGCGTATTTTTCTTGTAATTTTCTGTAATTTTGGAAATATAAGTGTTGGGTTATAGGTATGTTATCACATAATCATCATAAAGGTGTGATTCATTAATAAAAATTAAACTTTATTGTGAACTAAAGTTGACTTAATGAGATACAACCATTATGGGATAGTATTTGAAGTATGTCTTGAGGTAATGAGAGACGGTAAAAGTTATGAAACTTTTGTTACTCAAGCATACTCCTTTACGTGCTTTGGTAATCTGTGTCGGGGTGCACAAGAGATGTTTTCTTCTATGTTATGAGAAGTTTTTGTGTTACGTGATCTGTGATCTCATTGGAGTCTGTCTTTCGGATCATTTATATATATATATATATATATATATATATATATGTTTGATTAATTTTTATTAATGAATAAAGCAGTGTAATTAGCATGATATGTGATTTTAGTGATTTACTGCCCCTATCACTAAAGTTAAAATCACATGTATATGGTGTATGTGAGAAGCAAGGTTTATATCCCTAGTATGACGAGTTTCAAGGATTCAATTGAGTAGTGACCGCCAAAGTGGCACGCTTGTTTGGGTTTGAGAAATTTCGATCTCGTATGGTGATTGGGATGTCTCTGGTCTAATGCGTGGTCATACTCCCAAAGGAGGTGATTGTGTGTTAGTTCATGGAGGGATACATGATGGTGTGGTGAAGGAGTGACTGATCTTAGTGGTTTATATGCCCAAAGGTGATGAATTCACGAAGATTGGAATATATTCTCATAACCGATATCATGTGGGGAGTGTACAATTGCATGTCATGTATTCTGCCCAAAGGTGATTATATGATTTTGCATGTAACTCTCTGGATGTGTACTTGTACGTCAAGTTACACAATGCTCACATGATGCTAATTATATACATTGCTTGTTATTTTAGTCACCTTTTTTTGTAATTAATAACTCCACTATTATTGAGGTTTTTATTAGTTCAAATTTTAAGTAAGTGGACATATGATTTGCTGCTTGGGAAAGTAGCAATAGAATTTGGTTACTATCCATGAAGCGTTCCATTTAGGAACACTTGAAAAGTGGCTTGTCTACCGGCTTTGCCTTGCTAAAAGATGATGGAAGTCTTAGTGGCTTGAAATTATGTCTTGTCTAATATCGAAATTAGGACACATATGCAAAGATTGTGTTTAAGTCCTAATGACATATACATCTCGTATATGGTTAAAAGGTTGTTTCCAAAAGTTTTCTATTTAAGGAAAATGACCGAGATAAAGAATAAATCGGTTAGAATTAGTCTTAAAGGTTGTCGGCTTAATAGTGACCGTGAGTATTTTGGCAAGTATGACAATGTGGAATAGCTTAAAGGGTCATTTGTCAAATACTTGGTAAATTCTGGGGTGGTAACATAATTTACTATACCTGAAAATCCTCACAAAATGTTTTTGCCAAAGGCATAATCACACCATAATTAACATGGTGATGAGTAAGACTAATTTATCGATTTACTGTGGGTTGATATTTTGAAAGCAATTTTTTCACATACAAAACGTGTTTCTTATCAAAGTTGTTTCATAAACTTCTTTTGAGTTATGGACTGGACGTAAATTGATTGAATCATATTAAATTTAGAGGTGTCATGCAGGAGTGAGGTTATCTGATCCAATATTAAGTGCGTTGGAATTTTGATCCACTTGGAATTATTTTGTATCTTACCCATATTGTTAAAAGGGGTATCAATTTTATAACCCTAAAGAAGGTACAAGTATTATGGAATCACATACTTGTAAAGTTTCTGAGTTCGACGTAATTGTAGAGGATAGCTGCTCTCCGACTATTAAGGATAATAGTACGATGGAAAATCACCGTGTCTTTGTCTTTGCCTATACATATAATTGTGGTACAAACAATTATGGAATCTCCTATACCATAGACTAAACTTGTTGAGGTTCAAGGTACTATTCTTGATATAGTTATGATGAAATTTCTCAAGCCTCTCAAGTGCAGAATGAAGTGGTTGTAGCTTTATTCGGGAGATTTGCTAGGGAAAGACAATCGGTTATACCATCGACTATATAGTCTATTTGTGGGAGCATGACTGCAATATCCCCTACATGGTTGATTTAGCGACATAAATAAATGTTGTTTTTATCCCCAATCAAGTATGTGATTAGATGCCATAAAGGCGATATACAATCTATGAAACATCATAGTGTTTGGAAATTTACTGATTTGCCTAAAGTTCACGAGTTCATTAGTTGCAAATTGGCGTACAAAACTAAAAGGATTTCAAAGAAAGATTGTGGGATTTAAAACCAAATTGGTATTAAAGTTTTCACTCTGAAAGAGGGGTGGATAGTTAGTAAAAAAAATAATTGTTTCTTTATAATATTCTTTAAATATTCTTTCAAAGTGAACGTGGTATTAATAGTTTATTTTTTATATGGAGTTACGTCAAAGAGATACAAAATCTATATAGTGCAACTGGAGGATTTTGCAGCAGATGATTCTAATAAACTTGTGTGTAGACTGAAAAGTCTTATTCATGATTTTAAGCAAATTTCCAGACAATATTATTAAAGTTTCATAGTGTTGTTTTGTTCAATTGAGAATAAAGTAATTCAATATACTGCAAGGTCGGTGGGAGGAAATTTAATTTTCTCATACACTATGTACATGATATTTTGTTTACAATTAGTGACCTTGAGATATCTTTTATCCTTTGTACTAGGGTCCGTAAGGATTGTTTTTGCCATATTATATTAGATTTTCTTGGAGGACATTTACTGATCGTATTTTGGAAATATTCAATATACATCATTGCAAGCCAGGAATTGCTCCTGTTGTTAAGGGTGATGGATTGAATCTATCACATTGTCCTTATTTAGATATTGAGAAAATCTAATTAAAGGGTGTACCTTGTATTAGTCCTCGAATTTGCACTAGACTAAATATCGTCTTTGCAACAGAACTTCTAGGCAAAAATCAATCATACTAGGTTGCTGCTAAGAAGGTTTTAAGGTACTTAAAGATGACAAGAGATTATATGCTAATTTACAGACATGTTCAATTCTTGCAGCTAGTAGGGTTTTAGATGTAAACTTTGCTGGCTGTTATGATGACATGAGATCAATAACAGAATATATATTTATGTTAGCAGGAAATGCAGTAAATAAAGTTCTATGTAAGCATATTTTGTAACATTCTTTTATACTATTACTTGGGCTATTAGGCTCCGGAACCTCATTAAAGAGTTGACCGTTTTTAATTTTATGGATTGACCCATACGGTTGTTTTGAGATAATAAATTTGCAGTATTTATTAACAATATAAGTCTCAAGGGGTCTAAATATATGGCGGTCAAATTTTTGATCATAAAGAAACGGTATAGAAAGGTGACGTTATAATATAACATATTTCCACAAATGATATGGTTGCAGATCCACTAATCAAGGCCTACACCCATGTGTATTTGAGCGACATGTCATTAGCATGGGCCTAGGAGTATCTTGGGATACTATTGTTTAGTGGGAGCGATTTTGGCTTTACTCTGATAAAGATTTCATCTGTGTTCGTTACATTTTGTAATTGTTTGATATGTATCAACTTTTGTATTCAATAAAATATTTTGAATGTGTTGTTGTTATGTTGAATACATATTGATAAAGTCTCAAGGTACTGTATAAACCTTGAGTGAAGGCTAGGGGCATCCGGTTATTAGCCTTATCCATATGTCTTGTTATACATAAAGAATGGTTAACCGTAAGGACAAGACATATGTGGGTTCATGGAACCATAAAGACATTCTCTAGTCGCACAAGTTTTTTGTGACGCTTAAGGTAAGAGAATGGACATTCTCTAGTGGCACAAGTTTTTGTGACGCTTAAGGTAAGAGAATGGTGACCCGACAAATGGGATCTCTCTATGAGAGATGTTGTCCATTTGACACACTACCATATTGGATCCATATTAATAGAGTTGAGAACATTCGTGATCATGGAAGGCTCGTGTGTATACATGCGGTTACCGCCATGATTCGGTGTTTGAGACTTTATGGGATAGGATTGACTATTAAGAATTATCTCTAGACCAATGTCCGCACATACAAGATACGATTTCAATTAATATAGTCCAAGTGGGAGAATGTAAGAGTTTTCCTAATGTGGACTACATTAATTGATATTGTAATTTACCGTTTTACGGGATTGGTCTAAGATGAGATAAAAAAGTTTCTTAATTAGTCTAATATGGGGCGACTAGTGTGGGCCGAGTTGAGCCCGGCCCGTAATGAGGGGGCCTGGCTGGAAACTCTATAAATAGTGCTCAAGTCTCTCCTCTAACCCTAATTCTCACATGTATCCTCACCTAAGGAGCGTTTACCTAACGCTAAACGTGAGGGGCCGCCTCATTGAGCCAGTGATACGGAGGGCAATAGGGAGAAGGACTTGCGCGTGGAACATTGTGTTTTCGCTTCCGCTTTAAAGAACGATGGATTCCAAAACAGGTGCATTAATCTTTCTACTCGATCATGCATGTTCTTGTTCTGGTTATGGAGATCTTGGGATTGCGTAATTTGCATCCAACAGTTCAAAGTGGCAAGATCGCGAGAGGTAGTTGAACTTTTCAGGTTTATAAGGGAAAAATTCAATGGGATCATGGTCGAATTCCAAAAGAGTTTGAAGATAGAATGTAAAGGAAGAAAATCGAATAGGTGTATCCAAAGGTGAACGACTTAGTAATCGATATACTAAAGGGAAAGGATGAGAACGTTCAGAGTTCACTAAAGAGTAATGTGGAAGATCACGAGAATTTTTACTGAATAAAAAAGGAAAATAAAGAGCCAGCCATGCTTGCGAAAGCCAAAATGGACCAAACAACGTACCATCTTTGGATTTCATTGAAAGAGATGCATGAGTAAAACCCCTATGTAACGAAGCCAAAACGAGTGGACCCAGAGCGAACCATTTACCCGCTGCAAGGTCCGAGGCAAGGTGTAGATGGTCCCTTGAAATTTTAAGAGTTAAAGAATACATATTTTGATAGTTAATGGAGCAAAAAGACAATATGTTTAGTGGAGTCAATGGGACCAAAAGTGCAGCAGAATCAATCAAGGAATTTCCCACGAGCAAGGACACTCTTAGAAATATAAGGTACTTCCAACGGTTCCAAATTTTCTACAGGAATGCCATTCGGCACAAAGCCAGCTATGGTAAAGATATCTAAAAGAGGGACAGTTTTGGGTCCCCAAGAGAAAAGGAAGCAATTGGTTGATTGGGATAGAAACATATTGCAAAACCCAATAGTCCTCTGTTCAGATCATGGGACAACATACTAACCTCAAGTGTTGTCTCTATCCTTGCTTTTTTCCAAGCAAGCTTAACTCGCAGATAATCCTTCATCCATAAGTACGATGAGTGGAATTCCACTTCAAACAACGGAAAACCACGAAATCGGAAGGGCGCCGAAGCCCAGATGTCCATCGAGGTAGAGTGCTGAATAGGAAGTATCTCTTCGCGTTTCATTGGGAAACAAGGCTTGAGAGATGGCGGGATGTGTTGATGGTCTAAAAGGCAAGGCCCAAGGAGTAGGCGTTCGTGATGTTCTTCCATAACACTCAAGAGTCCAAAACGACAATTATCAGCGTCCTCACTTTGTTCTAGATCATCAAAATTGGCAATGTAACTATCGGGGTGAAATTTGGAGGTATTGGATGCAATGGAAGATGCTGAAGTAGACGCAGAAAATGAGATGCAAAAGGTTTTAAGGTTTAAGGAAGAAGACAGAAGGAGTATTAAAAAGGAAGTCTCTAATATTTATTATAGGGTTGAAGACGATGGTTCAAAATCGCAGTAATCAATTGTCTACAAAAATTCAAAACGACGCATCAAAATAATACAGGAAGTAATGATCTGTATTGGCTATGCACAAGAAAAGAAGCGTTTAAAGAAAGAAAGGCATGATTGTCACCAACAGGAAATCGCACATAAGACAAGATATTTTCTTCAAAAGAAATAAATTTCAAATTTACTTCTTTTAAAATGGGATATATGTTAACATTCAATATTGACCGTACTATCACGTGTTGGTCACGAGGGCAAAAAACATGATGGAAGTCAAATGAAATTACACATGTGCGTCAATAGGATTGTAATATATGGTTAACTATCGATGAGCCAGAGGATGAGGATTCAAGGATCGAGAGCAAAGCGAGAAGCCTCCACGTGGTCAATTGTTAAAATATAACGGCAGATATTAAGTGGCTACCCAAATGATACCGGCAGCAAGTTTTGGACAAAAACATTCGAAATATACAAAAAAGCGTCAAAGGAGGGCACGGTTGAAAAGCAGTTAACATCCAAGAACTTAGGTGTGAATTCATTGTTGATAAATTAGGACACGATCAAGACAGTTGTAAAAGGAATGAGCGGATTGATTGCGAACAAAAAGGAACGTGCTTAAGGTTGGAAGCGGTTATCGAAATGAATAACGAGTGGCGGTTACCAAGCTCCTCTATAAATACCATCAATCATCGAGCAAGAACCCCTAAACAACACATCAAATGTTATTTTCTTATTGTATTTTAGTTTTCCCTAGCTATTGTGTTAAGATTTCTATCGTTGATTAAATTTCAGCGAGTGTCTATATCCTGGCGCGGCATTGTTGATTAAATTCCGACATTGTATTCTTAGTCCAACATCCTTGATTATATTCCGACATTGTGTCATTTATCCAAGTGCATTGTCGCCGATTAAGTTCCAACATTGTATCAAATTATCTTAGAGCTATACTATTGATTAGATTCCATCATATAGTTCAAATTGGGTGTCAAAGTTAGTAAGTCAATTATCGAGATTGTATAGTGCTGTTTGAAATTGGAAATTCAATCTTTAAATTGCATTTGATATATCTATTCGGAATTAGCACATAACCTCCGTCCTTTTTAAACAAAAGCCGAGAATAACACTCAGCGAAAAATATTTCGTCCTGAATCAAAACCGGCGAAATAGCACCACTGCTGAAGATGCCTAGGGTTGCTAGATGGAGACTGCAGAGGTAGCCGGAGGAGTCGTTGGGACAAGTCTGGCCGCGCGAGAACAAAAGAGCGCAGTGGCACAACGTGGGCTAGCGATCAAGGCTGCGAACGCGGTGTCAGTTGGAGCACCGCGAGAGGGCGGCGGTTGTGGCTGGCGTCTATGGGTCTTTGCTAGGGGTGTGCATGGTCCGGGTGGGCGGTTCTCGACCTAGAACCGGGAACCGCCCGCTAAGGACCGGTTCCGAAAAATTGGAACCGGGATCCACCCGTTTGTTGCATGGATCCACCCGGGAACCGGACCACCGGTCCGGTCCGGTTCCCGGGTGGATCCATGGAACCAGTCTGACAATAATAATAATATAACTGCGGTGATGCATTTGCAACTATGTTCGACTATCTCTTCTTTTTCCCGCCCTTGCCGGATTTCGAAGCTCCAGTACTCGCGGTGGACACAGGCCCTTGCTTCTTGGTCCATCCAGGATGCCTCAGAACCAACTCTGCAACACGAAGCATGAGCTCTTTTCCTGCAGAACATCGTTCAAAATTACTACATCTGCACAATAACCATTGATAAGATTTCCAAGTCCATAACTAGCAACATGACAGGATCTTCTCTTTTTGTAGAATTACAACTTCCTCGAAAAACGAATTATTATGCATGATACTCAGATAACTCCGCAACAATACGCACATTTGGCAGAGGCTAAGATAAACTACTTCCACTCTATTATATCCATATCAATAGCAAGAGCAACTCGCAGGCACTAGTGATGCAGAGCTCTACGACGATGTGCAAATTCGGCTTGCTGTGATCTCTTCCATGCAGAGGACAATGATTTCGCTAAATAAGATATATCGCCTCATCAATTGTTCCTAGATACACTGCAACCCTTAAGAAGGTATCGAAAGCATTAAAGGACTATTGTTTTGATTTGGAATTGTATCCTATATCTAAGTGTGATCAAGGATTGTACTAAAGGGTATTTTGACAAGGAATTTTCTGTTCTTGGCCGTATACTCTATAAGTTGGATTTTCATCGATTAATGTTGCAATTTTATATGGCCATGTGAGTAATTGAGATTATGAAATTAAGTGGGGATTTAAGTAAATTGTTAAAAGCAAACATGGGCTTATTTAGTTTTTTTTTGGGGCCATTTAAGTTTGGACTTTAGGCCCAAGAGTGTTGGGCCCAAAGTGGGCCAAGAGGCCCGGCCCAAGAAGCCCCATGGGCCGTCGACCGAAGGAGGGGGGGGGGAGGAGCCGGATGGGCCTCCTCCATGTATCTTCAACAAGAAGACACTTGTCTCTTTCTTGGAGACAAGTGTCCCTACATGCAAAAATTAAACCATGCAAGAATTTTAATCAACCAAAAGGAAAAGGGGAGGGGGCGGATGGAGCTAGGTGCCGAGAGAGAGAGAGAGTGAGACCAAGAGAGAGAGAGAGAGAGAGAGAGAGTGAAGCTGAGAGAGGAGGAAGAAGACTCGCCGCCGTGCATCCGCCTAGCCGCCGTCGATCGAGCCCGCCTTGCCTCGCCGTTGTGCTTGCTGTGTTTTTCTTTGGATTTGAGGCAAGTAGAGTCCTTTGATCTACACTTTGCTTGCTGTGATTGTATGTGTTGTATGGCGAATTTCGGAGGTGGTGGAGGTGAGAATTTTCGAAGTTATGGGAGTAATGCCTTAGTCTAGTAATCTGTTTTCTGGAAAAACAGTCCGACCTTTGGTGATTTTGTGAGCTGCATGCAATTTTCTAGTTGGAATCTCACTTCGACCTCTTGATGAAAGTTGTAGAGGACTTCTTGAAGATTAACATACTAAAATTTAGATGAAAAGGACAATTATTGATTAGGGAAATGATTTTTCTTTGAAAGGGATTAAATCTGGAGATTGAGCCGAGGGTTAGGGTGAGTTGTAATAATCATATCCTTTAATCCATAATGAATTGGACTTCGATTTCTTCATGGGACTTTTACCTCTAGGTCTCAACTATAACATATTAAAATCTCAGAATTTTCAAATTTCTTTGGGGTATTTAATCGAAATTATTTCCGAAACTGTGCAAAATGTGGTGCTGGAATTTCTTTTGCGGTGATGTATGGACCTATGTGATTGATGTGAAACTTTCTTGACATGGTGTTCTTCATGAAATCTCTTTCTCTAGGTCTTTTCTACATTATTTTAAATTTTCATAATTTATTTATATCAATTACTAATTTTTCCAGAATTTTAATTAAAGGAATACATTCTGTTTTATTTGAAAATTCTCTTATTTTTAAGAACAAATACATTACTCTATGGGATGTGGTATTCTGAGTTGCTATCTATGTAGCATGCATGGTGACAATTATGCATCTCACATGACATGTAAAATTAAATGAGATTTTGGCACTATTGCATCAAATGGCATTGTTGCAAATTGAGATATATCCATGTGAAATGATAATGATGATACCATCGGACGGCTAAGTTGACGATGTCCAGAGGTGTGTGCCGAATGTCCTCGGGAGTTTCGAGATGCCCGGAGGTGTGCCGGATGCCCGGGGTGTGTGCCAAAGGTTCCTCGCGATGCCAAGTTGGGTGCGAGTGATATGAGGGATGCAAACACTAGTCCCTGGAAGAACGATGAGATCCTTTTGAAAAAAAAAAAATCAATATGGAAATTGAATCATGTGCATGTGTGTACATGGCCTAGTGTATAAATTGTCTTTGAATTTGAATTGGTATTGCATGATTTTTGAAGTGTGATCACCAAGGCATTGAATGGATCTCATGGAGATGTATGCATGACTGCATGGAGATATATGCATGACTGCATGGTGATGTATGCTTGAGTGCACGAATGATATGTGCTTTGCTTGTGATACCTTGGTTGTCTGGCTGGTTGCATTTTGTAGTTTGATGGACTAACATTTCAGATTGAGAGAGATGCCTCTGCTACCCGTTTCACAGGCACTTTTACGACGTTCCGGTAGATGTCGAGAGCTCATGCTCGAAGCACATTTGTGTTAGTGTCGCGGTCTGGTATTTGTCCGCGTACGAGTCCTCGTCATGTACGATGTGGGTCTACCTGGAGGCCCCGTGGTGCAAGAGTTCCTGTCCGTGCACGTTCGCCGTGACGGGATTATGATGGGCATGCTGCCGCCGCCGCTAGCCGATGGACCGGGCTGGGTGTGATCGATCGTGCGTGATGGGTAGCTGAGGAAGCTTTTTTGGATGCCGACACTATCTGATGGACTGGAGCTTATGACTGTTGTAGAGTTGGACACTTTTGATTATAGCCGAGTTTTAGAAAAGCCTTGGCCTTTTGATGTACCAACTCATGTAGTCCATCAAGTGATGTAAATAAAAGTGTTCGGCTTATCTTATGAAAATGTGTAGTTGGTGTGCATTGCATTATGTTGTTGGAGTATGGGATGGAAAATTTGATTATGCTTCCGCCATATGAACTGCGCTGGGACTGATTTAAATAATACAAACCCCAAGGACTTTTGATCCTCTATAGTTCAATAGTATTAGAGTGGCATGTTGTTAGGACAGTTGAAGTGTCAGAGTACTGTGGCGACCCTAACGGATTGGGGGCCGTGTCGAGGGGGTGCCACAGATTAAGTTCCAACATTGTATCAAATTATCTTAGAGCTATACTATTGATTAGATTCCATCATATAGTTCAAATTGGGTGTCAAAGTTAGTAAGTCAATTATCGAGATTGTATAGTGCTGTTTGAAATTGGAAATTCAATCTTTAAATTGCATTTGATATATCTATTCGGAATTAGCACATAACCTCCGTCCTTTTTAAACAAAAGTCGAGAATAACACTCAGCGAAAAATATTTCGTCCTGAATCAAAATCGACGAAATAGCACCACTGCTGAAGATGCCTAAGGTTGCTAGATGGAGACTACAGAGGTAGCCGAAGGAGTCAGCCGGGACAAGTCTGGCCGCACGAGAACAGCAGCGAGTGGCACAACGTGGGCTAGCGATCAAGGCTACGAATGCGGTGTCAGTTGGAGCACCGCAAGAGGGCCGTGGTTGCGGCCGGCGTCTGTGGGTCTTTACTAGGGGTGTGCATGGTCCGGGTGGGCGGTTCCCAACCTAGAACCGGGAACCGCCCGCGAAGGACCGGTTCCGAAAAATTGGAACCGGGATCCACCCATTTGTTGCATAGATCCACCCAGGAACCGGACCGCCGGTCCGGTCCGGTTCCTGGGTGGATCCATGGAACCAGTCTCACAATAATAATAATATAACCGCGGTTATGTATCTGCAACTATGTTCGACTATCTCTTCTTTTTCCCACCCTTGCCGGATTTCGAAGCTCCAGTACTCGCGGTGGACACAAGCTCTTGCTTCTTGGTCCGTCCAGGATGCCTCGGAACCAACTCTGGAACCAACTCTACAACACGAAGCATGAGCTCTTTTCCGGCAGAACATCGTTCAAAATTACTACATCTGCACAATAACCATAGATAAGATTTCCAAGTCCATAACCAGCAACATGACAAGATCTTGTCTTTTTGTAGAATTACAACTTCCTCGAAAAACGAATTATTATGCATGATACTCAGATAACTCCGCAACAATACGCACATTTGGCAAAGGCTAAGATAAACTACTTCCACTCTATTATATCCATATCAATAGCAAGAGCAACTCGTAGGCACTAGTGATGCAAAGCTCTGCGACAATGTGCAAATTCGGCTTGCTGTGATCTCTTCCATGCGAGGGACAATGATTTCGCTAAATAAGATATATCGCCTCATCAATTGTTTCAAGAACAGTCCAAAAATGGGAGTCGGGTTCGGGCTTACCATCCCTCGGCGGTCTCGGAAGGTCGGGGGCTAGCGGCGCCTCGGGAGGATCGGGACTTTCTTACGCGCGCAAAGATCGGGACTAATTTTGGTTCGTGCACTTTGCATGCTTTTGATGCTAGATTTGTTAATTAGTAATTTCAATTTTTTTAATATTAAAAATTAATCAGTCCGGTCCGGGTGGGCGAGTGGATGGATCCGCCCATGGAATCGAGAACCGGACCGGTACCCACCGGTTCCCATAAATTGGGCAGGGAACCGGACCGGTTCCCTCAAGAACCACCGGTTCCGGCGGTTCCGGTCCGATTCTCATGGCGGTCCGGGCGGATCTCGGTTCTTTTGCACACCCCTGGGTCTTTGCCGCAAACCCCACAAAACCTGTACGGCACAACTCAAGATTTTCTCCATTAGCTTTCTTTTCTTTTCTGTTTTGCTTTCTCATGAAAACGTGCGGACCCCTTTTTTTTTGTCCTTTCTTCCTTTTACTTCTTTTGGAACTGCCCCAGAAAGCTTTTCTCCATTTGCTTTCTCATGAAAGCGTGCAGACCCCTTTTCTTTGTCCTTCCTTTCTTATGCTTCTTTTGTGTAAACGTGGATGGAGACCAAAGAGGGAGAGAAGAACAGACCCCCTTTTGTCGGTCCATGGAGAAAAGAGCTTAGCTTCTGTCTTTTTCCTTCGACTCCACTCTTTTTTCTCTGCCCTACTCGGAATTGTAGCCGAACTCTCCTTTTCTTTTTGGGTGTACAGGGGGCAGGCAAGAGAGAGACCCCTCGTTTGCCTTTTGTGGCCATGGCATGTGATTCCCTAAATTCAATTAATGCGATGCACATACTAAATGTAATACAAAATGCAAATCATGTGAATGATATTTTTGCCCAGGGATTAGATCAACCTCTAATTTTTTTTTTATGCAATAAAGAATTAAATATGATAGTCAAAATTGAAGTGTCAATACTTCTACAAAACACAAAAACGATCAACATCACAGAAATTGTAAATGCCAGTCATAATCAAAGGTGGAGAAGAGTTTCTTGATGACATGCTTGCTTTCAATTAAATCCATGTTAAATGTTAGTTTAGACCTTGTTAAATCATAGGTTTACCACCCTATAGCTAGTTTGTTAGTGTTAGGATAACTAAGATATCGGTTATTTTAAAAAAAAAAAATACTTCTTTTTATCTTCCCTCCGCAATCATTATAATTGAAAAATAAATCATTCCAAAAGATTCTAGAAAGATGTGAAATAAAATGGCGGATAACATGGTATCATTGGATTTCTTAAGGGTTTCAAGTGCTCCATATTAGATGATAGCCGAACTTTAATTATCACTTTACCAAAAAAATTCAAAGAAAAATGGAAAAAGGAAAGAGTAAAAAGCAAAGTAAAATTACTGACCAGTGCACCTAGCTTTTCAGTAGGAAATTTTTAGAATGTAATTAAAGCCCCGTTTCTTCCCAAGCATCTCATGGCTTTTAAAATGACTACTATGAAATCACTTGCTAATAAATGTTAATTAACATTTTCAACAATTTTCCCGTACCATGATATGGCTCAAAAGAACCTTAAAACGTAGTATTCCATCAAACCTTTTCAAAGTTTTCAATAATTTTAATATTGTTTGATATTCTCAATTAATTTTAATCAAACCCTCTTGTTTATAAATTTTACGAATAACTGTATTGAAGTCCTAAAATTTATTGTGAAAGTGTAATTGAATTCTAAAACTTTTAAAAAGTGCAATCAAGCTTTAAAACCTGTTAAATTTTTCCAATCAACTCTTCTTGTTAACTCCGCCTAATTTGGTTAATGGAAAATACTGACGTGACCTTTTTATTATTTTCATGTGGCACTGACATGACTAAAACAAAGTCCTTTTTATCCAAATCTGATTTTTTACCCAAATTCTTTGAAAATTAGATTTAAAATGAGTTTAAAAAAAATGGAAGGAAGGAAACCAAGCAAGTGCTTGTAGAACCCCTGCCACCACCGTCCCACCATCATCGGCCCCTGCAATGGCCAATAGCGTGCACTAGGCCTCGGCTTGTGGCCAATGACCCGCCGACAGCAAGTGAGAACCATTTGGCCCAAAATTTCCAAATCTAGTTAGCCCTTGCCTAGATCTAGTAGCCTTTGGCCAAATTTGGCCAAGGCCGTGAGGCCCCCACTCACCATCACCCCACAATCGTCGACCCTTTTCAACAATGGCAAAACAGCGAGGTTCCTTCCTTCCTCTTAATTTTCTTTTAGATTTAGCTTTTTTTTAATATAATTAAATAAAATTTGAGTCAAAATCAAATTCAAACAAAAACAACATCGTTTTAATCTTATCCATCATATTTTGATCACGTCAGCGCTACGTGAAAGAGAAAGTAATTAACAAAAAAATCACGTCAACATTTCTCGTTTGCCAAATTGGACAAAGTTAACGAAGTGATTAAATTACACTTTTTGAAAGTTCTAACTCAAGTACACTTTCATAATAAGTTTTAGAACTTTCGATTCTTATTTTGCAAGATAATGATTCAAGAGACTCATTTTTGTCGATGAGTGCATTAACGAAAATGATGTAAAAAAATTTGGATGGTCTATGGATTATCTAATTTCGACAGGTGCTCTACTCTCTCCACTTGAAATTCGGTTTACGTGTATCTAGCCATTTGATTAATCAAGTAAAGGTGGCTCCCAAATATTTGTACTCTCTAACCCACGTGTCAAATTCAAAGTTGAGGGACCTGTTTAATTGAATAGTCTCGAAACCAACCAGGCTTTCTCTAGTATTATTAATAAAGAAAAATTCCAAAAATTATCCCGTGATTTTTCTATTTATCCTGGATAAATATTTCAAAGACTAATTAATCGAGCATCTTATCTTTAAATCCCTAATAGTCTACTTTCACTTTAGATCCAACCAATACGAAATATACGTGGACTATCTCGTTTATGTCTTTACTGACATGAGTAGCATCACAGCTCAATCATTACTACCACCTGCGAGTGATAGCAAGTCCATAATCACTTCTAATTTCGCAGCTTGTTGAGTAAACTAAGCTAAACTTGTAAACTTACATATTAATGATTCTTCTTGCGAAATTAGATACACCAGACACTTTAATCATATTACAGCTTGTGTGAGCTCATGAGTCATGTTTGTAACAATATCTATAAGTTGCATAAATACCAATAGTTTTAAATAGATGAAATAGAATAAATGGGAAAAACTGGACAAAAAGAAGATTGAGAAAGAATAAAAATGAAAAGAGGGGACATAGAGTCGTTTGAGAGAAAAGGAAAACAAGGGGAGGGAGAGTTCGTGGAAGGATAACTCAGTCCGTCCAAGGAACTCTCCTTTCATATAAGGAGAAAAGACAAAAATAGTTCTTAGATTTTGATTGAACGTGCAATGTCATTCCTAAATTTTTAATTTGTTCAATATGATTTATGAATAGTTAGTATATTTCCAGTGTAGTCCTTTCATTTGTTCAAATATACTCTCCGTTGGATATTATTAAATGATGAGTCAATATGTTCATATTATTATGTATCTACTTAGAAAAAGAAAAAAGAACTTGTTAGGGTGTTCACATGTTCATCATTATTTATTGGCGTGGATTACTATAACCTAACTGAGATTGATATCTTACTTACATGATCCACATATAAACTTTTTTTCTTTTTTCTGTTCCACAATTCAAACTTGACGGATAGGAAAACCATATCAACAAATTCCATTAACTTGAATTGACGAAAGGATGAAATTAAATATTTTCATATAATCTAGGGATCGGATTAAACATTTACTAATATTTCATGGACCATTTTTTTCTTTGTCCGATTTATGGATCACTTTGAATAAATTAAAAGTCTAAGGACGACATTCCACATTGAACTAAAGTTCATAAATTATTTGTCTCATTTTCCCTTCAAATAAAGGTACGGACATATCTCTCTAAATAATGTCAGTTTAGTCTATTACTCTATTTTAGGAACTCTATGGTAGGACTTTTTAACCAATGTTTATTAAATGCCAGTTGTTGTTGGTGAGAAAATTTCCCAAATTGATTTTGAAGATTGACAAAACATTTCCATAAGTGTCCAATGATTCTGATGAAAGAATTTTTAGGTGATATTCTTGAAGCAAGTTGGTTGATGAAGAAGTTCCGATGGAAACTTCGATATGTATCGTCGACGTTACTCATCGACTCGAGAAACCGGACTCAAAGACTTATCAAGAAGTTATGGTTGCCTATGATTAAGGTTGTGTTATGTTATGATAATCAAGGACAACGGTTGAAAGTCTGATGGGATGTGATCAGACATTATCAATTAGAACCAGAGTCGTGGTTTAATTATTTCCTTCCTTATGTGTTCGTTAAACGGTTAGGAAGAAAATAATATCCTCGTGCAACGGCTAGTAGCAATTGGTTGGATTTCTTACCTTATATATAAGAAGTTCCAAAGGAAAGTGTCTCTCGAAGATTTGGATTTCCCGAAACGACTTATTTGAGGCGAAACATTCTTTCCATTCATAAGCACTTGACTTATGGAAACCCAAACTGCTGTATGGGCGGCAGAAATTACGGGAAGTATCGCCTCGGCGACCTAAAGCCATCGATGTTCTCAACCAAATCTAGGCCAACAGGTAAATTGGCTGGATAAGTCCTCCTAGAGATATGTCCAACGGTGAGCTTGGACTAGGAGGAGCATAAGAGAATATCTCGAAGCTGAAGGAATTAGAATTCGCATTCATGAGAATTGAAGCTTTTAATTCCAAAGTCTGAAGAGTGTCTTGATTATACATTCATCTCTATGAGCATTATTGTGTAACCATTTAGAGGTTGAGAGTGTGTGAGGAGTTATACACACAAGCTTGAGTGTTTAGAGCTCAGATCTTGTAACCTCTTATCGGTTCTTATCAGTGGATTCCAGCCAATTAGCTGTAGCGCAGGAGAGTGAACGTAAGCTTGCAAAAGCCGAACCACTATAAACTTTTGTGTGCAATTCTCTATCCCATTACTTTCTTTATTAATTGTGATAGAATTGTACACCGATAAGATCTGACAACTTCATCAGAAGTTGTCTCGCTGCAATATTGGTTTAAATTCTTTCATTTCCGCACAATCACCTATTCACCCCCACTTGGTGATATTTTAGCCATAACAGTTGTCACCGAAAGAAAAATGTCACTCTATAGTCGGCAGAAGCATGGAGCTACTTTAACCAGGCATAGGAGTGCCGAACCTCTTGATTTCAGAAGTTTCTTGTCACGAAGAGTTAGTTCATGAATGTTGACAAAAGTGACCGGTGAGAGGTGGCTCATTAGTTTGGCCTGATAATCTCACCCGTCTATGGTGTCTAGAAAAAAGTACAAATACTGTGGTCACGAACATGATGTCTATAAATAATACCCTTCAAGTATTGATGTTTTGCAACGCAGACAAAACCTCTCCTCGCTCTTCCGTTTGTGCATTGGTCACACGTAAGAAAAAAGAGAGAATATGTCGCAGGTCTCAGCAACTCCATGCGCTGCTCCGAATAAAGGAACAGGCCATGTCATCGAACGCCGGTCGGCGGGTTATCACCCCAGCGTATGGGGGCATTATTTCCTTAAATATGATTCTCCCTCCAACTCAGTGGTTAGAAATCCTTCTGTCATCTTCTTCTTTTGTTTTCTCCCAATTGCATTTCGTAGACTTACTTCGATTTCCTTCAGTTCCACCACATCTCTTGTATGATAACAATCGGCCTCATATAAATACATGTTCCCTTCTCCACACAAAAAAACGAAGTTGAAATTGAAAATCATAAATAGATACAAGAAGGTTGAAAAACAACGATAATACTTGTAACTTCACCGGCCTCAGTATGTCCTCTGCGGCAAGAAACATCTCATCATGGCATTCAACCCCCTCCTCTCATAAGGTCGTTGTTCTCATGGGTGGCATTTAACCCCCTCATCTCATATGGTCGTTGTTCTCATGGGTTCAATTTCGCATGTCATGTGAATGAGCGTATAACATCGAAATACCTATATAGGGTACACAGACGGGGCCATCAAGATCAAATTTATTTTGTGAACTATACGTATTTCATACTTGCTTTTATTTGAAATACCGTGCAATATATTTGCAGAAGTTCAAATTCCTCGGAAGAGTGGAGGGACAAATTGAGGAACTAAAAGGAGAGGTGAAGAAGATGCTGACTGATATCGTGGATAAGCCCTTACAAAAGCTTCACTTGATCGATCAAATCCAACGCTTGGGAATTGAGTACCATTTTGAACGTGAAATAGATGAGCAATTAGAACAAATCCACAAAAGTTACTTTCGACTTGATCATGAAGATTTTAAGGTGGATGACCTTCACATAGTCGCTCTTATCTTTCGATTGCTGCGACAACATGGTTACAATGTTTCATCGGGTACGTCTTATATGTAATGCACCAATCCGATAAGATACCTATTTAAATCCTCCTATTGCTCAATCGAATTTCACACGTGCAAAGAAAATATAGAACATTAACCAAGCATATCCCCTTTCTAATTTCTAATCGATTGCATCGTTTTTCCTTGTTGGTTGGTTGTACAGAGGTCTTCAACAAATTCAAGGATAGTGAAGGGAATTTCCGGGAATCGCTTGTCACCGATGTGCACGGATTGCTAAACCTATATGAAGCTTGCCATTTAAGGTGTCATGGTGATTCTATCTTGGATGAAGCACTTCCTTTTGCTACATCTCACCTTGAATCGATTGATGAAAGCACAGTGAGCACTAGTCTTGCAAAACAAGTGAGTCATGCTCTAAAGCAGCCACTTCATAGGGGATTGCCGAGGCTCGAGGCAAGGCGTTATATTCCACTCTACCAAGAAGAGCCTTCCCATGATGAAGTTTTGCTGACCTTGGCTAAACTAGATTTCAACTTACTGCAAGAGCAACACCAGAAGGAACTTTGCGAGATTACTAGGTACATTAACTTCATTTGATTGTATATAAAAAATTAGCTTCTACACTATGTTTTTAAAATGCCCCAACTATCGATTATGTTTTAGCAATGCCCGAATTATGGATTTTTCTTGTTGTGTTTTCCAAAGGTTAACTCATCTCGTTTCAATTTACCTTTCTGAATAGTGCTTTTCAAAGTCCTTTACAAGTGAAAAATGGAGTATAACTATGCAAATTTGTTGGGCTAAAGTACTTTAAGTTATGCTAAGGTTCATTTAATCATAGGTGGTGGAAGAATATAGATGTTCCGAGAAAGTTCCCATTCGCTAGAGACAGGCTTGTGGAGTTGTTCTTTTGGACCACTGGAGTATATTTTGAGCCGGAACTCGCCATGGCCAGAGACATACTAACCAAAGTGATATCCCTCACTTCCATTATCGATGATGTCTATGATGTCTATGGCACACTGGAAGAACTTGCACTCTTCAACGAAGCAGTCCAGAAGTACAAAATCCGCATTCTCTTTCTCAAACTTTTGAATTTGATCAACTTTGTATAGAGTTAAGTGTGTCACTTTCTAGAACTTGAATTCAGGTGGGATGTTGATGCCATGGGTGGATTACCAGAGTATATGCAAGCTCTTTTCAAGGAGTTTCTCCAGCTCTATGAATATATTGGGAATGAATTGGCCACAAAAGGAAGATCATACTACCTTGTCTACGCAAAAGAAGTCGTAAGCATCAGCGGTAAACTTTACATGCATCGAAGGCAATCTTTAGTTAGAAATATGAAATTCTTGTGTATGTTTAATTTCTCAGATGAAGAAGCTAGTGAGAGCATACTTTCAGGAAGCCAAATGGTTCCATACCAACTACATACCAACACTAGAAGAGTACATGTCAGTTCAACTAATAACGAGTGGCTATGGAATGTTAGCGACTACATCACTTATGGGAATGGGCAATGTGGTCACAGAACATGCTCTTAAATGGTCGGTGGGTGATTGCAAGATTGTGAAGGCTGCACAAACCATCGGTAGGCTCATGGATGACATTTCCTCTCACGAGGTACAATAAAGACATAATTATCCTCCATCAATCAAATAGAAATTAGATCCCACCACCACTTAATCTAATTACACCAATGTGGTTTGACATACAGTTTGAGCAAAAGAGGGGGCACGTAGTATCTGCAGTGGAGTTGCTCATGAAATACCGTGGTGTCTCGGAGCAGGAAGCTGTGGAGGAACTCCAGAAACGAGTCATTGATGCATGGAAGGACACCAATGAAGAGTTTCTTCGTCCAACCGTGGTCCCAATGCCGATTCTCACGCGAATGCTCAATTTATCGCGGGTGATTGATGTGTTATATAGCGATGGGGATAATTACACCCATTCTAAAACCAAGCTCAAAGATTATGTAACATCGCTCTTCATCAATCCCTTGCCAATGTGAGGTTTGGACCAAACGTTGTCACACTAATTTGGTCATTATAAAGCAATAGCGTATTAATTATGCCTTTGAAACCCTATTTTTCCTGGATGTATGAGGGAAAATATCATTATCGGTTTGTACTTTCAGATTGATGTGCGTAATGAGACCTGTAATTAAAGGATGCATTGTCTAGCGTATCACGTAATTGTAATATTTTAATAATTATAACCGCTTTGTCCAAAATGTTCTAAACCTATTGTATGGCGGCTAATTCATTCTAAACATTTCAATTGTGCCAATTTACTACTAAACCTTTTGATGATTATCAATTTAGTCCTAAACCTTCAATCACGGCAATTTAATCCAAAACTTTTTAATAATTTATCAATTTAGTCACTCGGGGTAATTTTGGGCATAGATCATCGAAATGTTTAGGACTAAATTGGCAAATCGTCTAAAAGTTTAGAACTAAATTGGCATAATTGAAAAGTTTAGAATTAAATTAGACAATTGTCAAAAAGTTCGAGATTAAATTGACACAATTAAAAAATTTAGGTCAAAATTGACCGCTATACAATAGGTTTAGGGTTTCTGAACAATTTTCCCCCTAACACTTTCGCATCAAGATTCATTTATTTGCTTCAAAGAATACATAAATAATTGAACATATTTCGTGGTTAAACTTGATTCTTCATTTCTTTGCCGTATGTATCCTCATTTGGCAATAATAAAAGGATAAAAAGCAAAATGAAGAATAAAAATGGATGAAATGAAAATAAAAAAAAAAATAATATATATCATTTGAAAGCGAAGTCATGTGGGCCAAGTATGTCCAGCCCACTAAGCAAAATTTTCGACCCTCTACACCCGTCCCTCTATTAGCCCCAGCCTACTTTTTAATTCTTTGGGCCAATCTTTTGTTTCTTTCTCTTAGCCCGTTACGAAGCCCATCTAAAACAATTAAGAAAAAGGAGAAGAGGCCCAGCCCTTTTTGGTAGCCCTTCTTATTCACACAAGGGAGGTGTCTGCGATGCAAAACAAAGGGACAGAGCGACGTGCGGGTGACCGAGTGAGCGTGCATCTGCGAGGGAGGGATGAGCAATGAGCGAGCGACCGAAGCAGACCCAATGGCAACCTTCTAGAACCGTGAGCCGACGAGGGATAACAGAAAGATTCTAAGGCGTTCTGGAATCGTGAGCCTCCTCACCAAAGCTCATCGCCGGCCTTCAAGGCTTCCGATCAAGGGCCAAGCCATGGACTGTTCTCCGCTCATTCGTTGTTGAATATCAGGCCAAAGCTGTAGTTCATCATTGGCAGAAATCCAAATCCAGAACTCTTGATAGTCGTTCATGTAAGAGTTTTCCTAATGTGGACTACATTAATTGATATTATAATTTACTGTTTTACGGGATAGGTCTAGGATGAGATAGAAGGTTTCTTAATTAGTCTAGTATGGGCCTAGCTAGTGTGGGCCAAGTTGAGCCTGGCCCATAATGAAGGGGGCCTGGCTAGAAACTCTATAAATAGTGCTCAAGTCTCTCCTCTCACCCTAATTCTCACATGTATCATCACCTAAGGAGCGTTTGCCTAACGCTAAAGGTGAGGAGGCCGCCTCATTGAGCCGGTAATACGGAGGGCAATAGAGGAGAAGGGCTTGATGCGTGGATAATCATTTTCTGCTTCCGCTTTAAAGAACGATAGATTCCAAAACAGGTGCGTTAATCTTTCTACTCAATTATGCATGTTCTTGTTCTGGTTATGGAGATCTTGGGATTGCGTAATTTGCGTCCAACATGTGGTATCAGAGCAACCATAACCCTAGAACTCAAACGCATAAGTTTTTTTGCCCTAATTTGTGATTTTCGAGATTTTTTGTTCAATAAAAATAAAATTAAATCACAAATTCGGACTAGGCTCGTCGAGACGAGCAAATCCATGGGCGGCGTGTCGCCAGAGGGGGCTGCACGCGCGGCCACGCGCCGTCAAGGCGTCGAGCACGCACCCCACGCGTGCTCGCGCGCTCTCACGTGCCCCCACGCGCAGGCGCGGCTCGCTCGTGCGTCGCACGCGTGGAGGCTGACGTCATCATGACATCAGCAACTGGACCCGACCGACTGACCCCTTGACCCGACCCAACCCGACGATCGTTGAACAGGAACTATTGACTAGGAACCGTTGACCATTGACCCAACCCAACCCGTTTTGCGACCGACCCGACTCAACCCAAGACCCGACCCGACCCGTTGACCCGACCCGACCCGGTCAACTTTGACTGACCGGTCAATCGGTCGGACCGGGCGGCCGGACCCGACGGCGGTTGAGCCGAGAACCGGTCGACCGCTACCGGGGCCGGACCGGTTTTGACCGATCAAGATCGCCCACGCGTGGGCTCCACGCGCCGCGCACTCAGGAGGCGCGTGCGGGCGCGTGGATGCTCCAATCCGCACGTGTCCGACGGCGTTGGACTCGTATCTTCATCCCCTATCTTGTGGTATGTTTATTTTATATGTTTGATGAATTTATGGATGTGAAAATACATACAAGGCCCTAAATACGTGTATTTTTAGTGTATTTTTTGCGTATTTTTCTTGTAATTTTCTGTAATTTTGGAAATATAAGTGTTGGGTTATAGGTATGTTATCACATAATCATCATAAAGGTGTGATTCATTAATAAAAATTAAACTTTATTGTGAACTAAAGTTGACTTAATGAGATACAACCATTATGGGATAGTATTTGAAGTATGTCTTGAGGTAATGAGAGACGGTAAAAGTTATGAAACTTTTGTTACTCAAGCATACTCCTTTACGTGCTGGTAATCTGTAATCGGGGTGCACAAGAGATGTTTTCTTCTATGTTATGAGAAATTTTTTGTGTTACTGTGATCTGTGATCTCATTGGAGTCTGTCTTTCAGATCATTTATATATAGAAATGTGACGTTATAATATAACATATTTCCACAAATGATATGGTTGCAGATCCACTAACTGAAGGCCTACACCCATGTGTATTTGAGCGACATGTCATTAGCATGGGCCTAGGAGTATCTTGGGATACTGTTGTTTAGTGGGAGCGATTTTGGCTTTACTCTGATAAAGGTTTCATCTGTGTTCGTTACATTTTGTAATGGTTTGATATGTATCAACTTTTGTATTCAATAAAATATTTTTGAATGTGTTGTAGTTTTGTTGAATACATATTGATAAAGTCTCAACGTACTGTATAAACCTTGAGTGAAGGCTAGGGGCATCCGGTTATTAGCCTTATCCATATGTCTTGTTATACATAAAGAATGGTTAACCGTAAGGACAAGACATATGTGGGTTCATGGAACCATAAAGACATTCTCTAGTAGCACAAGTTTTTTGTGACGCTTAAGGTAAGAGAATGGACATTCTCTAGTGGCACAAGTTTTTGTGACGCTTAAGGTAAGAGAATGGTGACTGACAAATGGGATCTCTCTATGAGAAATGTTGTCCATTTGACACACTACCATATTGGATCCATATTAATAGAGTTGAGAACATCCGTGATCATGGAAGGCTCTGTGTGTATACATGCAGTTACCGCCATGGTTCGATGTTTGAGACTTTATGGGATAGGATTGACTATTAAGAATTATCTCTAGACCAATGTCCGCACATACAAGATTTATTTCAATTAATATAGTCCAAGTGGGAGAATGTAAGAGTTTTCCTAATGTGGACTACATTAATTGATATTGTAATTTACCGTTTTACGGGATTGGTCTAAGATGAGATAAAAAGTTTCTTAATTAGTCTAATATGGGGCTGACTAGTGTGGGCCGAGTTGAGCCTGGCCCGTAATGAGGGGGCATGGCTGGAAACTCTATAAATAGTGCTCAAGTCTCTCCTCTAACCCTAATTCTCACATGTATCCTCACCTAAGGAGCGTTTACCTAACGCTAAACGTGAGGGGCCGCCTCATTGAGCCAGTGATATGGAGAGCAATAGAGGAGAAGGACTTGCGCGTGGAACATTGTGTTTCCGCTTCCGCTTTAAAGAACGATGGATTCCAAAACAGGTGCATTAATCTTTCTACTCAATTATGCATGTTCTTGTTCTGGTTATGGAGATCTTGGGATTGCGTAATTTGCATCCAACAGTTCAAAGTGGCAGGATCGCAGAGGTAGTTGAACTCTTCAGGTTTATAAGGGAAAAATTCAATGGGATCATGGTCGAATTCCAAAAGAGTTTGAAGATAGAATGTAAAGGAAGAAAATCGAATAGGTGTATCCAAAGATGAACGACTTAGTAATCGATATACTAAAAGGAAAGGATGAGAACGTTCAAAGTTCACTAAAGAGTAATGTGGAAGATCACGAGAATTTTTACTGAATAAAAAAGGAAAATAAAGAGCCAGCCATGCTTGCGAAAGCCAAAATGGACCAAACAACGTACCATCTTTGGATTTCATTGAAAGAGATGCATGAGTAAAACCCCTATATAACGAAGCCAAAACGAGTGGACCCAGAGCGAACCATTTACCCGCTGCAAGGTCCGAGGCAAGGTGTAGGTGGTCCCTTGAAATTTTAAGAGTTAAAGAATACATATTTTGATAGTTAATGGAGCAAAAAGACAATATGTTTAGTGGAGTCAATGGGACCAAAAGTGCAGCAGAATCAATCAAGGAATTTCCCACGAGCAAGGACACTCTTAGAAATATAAGGTACTTCCAACGGTTCCAAATTTTCTACAGGAATGCCATTCGGCACAAAGCCAGCTATGGTAAAGATATCTAAAAGAGTGACAGTTTTGGGTCCCCAAGAGAAAAAGAAGCAATTGGTTGATTGGGATAGAAACATATAGCAAAACCCAATAGTCCCCTGTTCAGATCATGGGAGAACATACTAACCTCAAGTGTTGTCTCTATCCTTGCTTTTTTCCAAGCAAGCTTAACTCGCAGATAATCCTTCATCCGTAAGTACGATGAGTGGAATTCCACTTCAAACAACGGAAAACCACGAAATCGAAAGGGCGCCGATATACAAATGTCCATCGAGGAAGAGTGCTGAATAGGAAGTATCTCTTCGCGTTTCATTAGGACACAAGGCTTGAGAGATGGCGGGATGTGTTGATGGTCTAAAAGGCAAGGCCCAAGGAGTAGGCGTTCGTGATGTTCTTCCATAACACTCAAGAGTCCAAAACGACAATTATCAGCGTCCTCACTTTGTTCTAGATCATCAAAATTGGCAATGTAACTATCGGGGTGAAATTTGGAGGTATTGGATGCAATGGAAGATGCTGAAGTAGACGCAGAAAATGAGATGCAAAAGGTTTTAAGGTTTAAGGAAGAAGACAGAAGGAGTATTAAAAAGGAAGTCTCTAATATTTATTATAGGGTTGAAGACGATGGTTCAAGATTGTGAAGGCTGCACAAACCATCTGTAGGCTCATGGATGATGTTTCCTCTCACGAGGTATAATAAAGACATAATTATCCTCCATCATTCTAATAAAAATTAGATCCCACCACCAGTTAATCTAATTACACCAATGTTGTTTGACATACAGTTTGAGCAAAAGAGGGGTAATGTGGTATATGCGGTGGAGTTGCTCATGAAATACCATGGCGTCTCGAAGCAGGAAGCTAGTGAGGAACTCCTAAAAAGAGTCATTGATGCATGGAAGGACATCAATGAAGAGTTTCTTCGTCCAACCACAGTCCCAATGTCGGCTCTCATGCGAATACTCAATTTCTCGCGGGTGGTAGATGTGTTATATAGCGATGGAGATAATTACACCCATTCTAAAACCAAGCTCAAAGATTATGTGACGTCACTCTTCGTCAATCCCTTGCCGATGTAAAGTTTGGACCTAATGTTATCACACCAATTTGGTCATTGTAAATCAATAGTCTATTGATTATGCCTTTGAAACCCTACTTTTCTCCGGATGTATGAGGGAAAATATCATTACCAATATGTACTTTCATATTGATGTGCTTAAGAAGACTCATAATTAAAGGGATGCATATGGGTACGGTGTTGCTAATTTTGGAAGTCTAGATTGTTAAAATATGTCTCGAGTTTGAGTCCAATATGAAATTTAGAATATTCCGAATTGGATATGTTGCGGACGTTCAAAATTGAGTAAAGAAGATCTGAAGATCAACTTCCCAAAGTTTGAATCTGCATTGGAGAATTCGGCCACTGAAATAGGAAAGTTCAACTTTGACTTGAATTTGGATTTTGTTTAAAATATATAGAGATATGTTTTGGATAAAATCGTTTTAGATAGGAAACAGAATCCTATTAGAAGTTGGCATAATAATAAGGGTTTTACTTATATATAGACTTGTGGCCGTGAGTGGTAGAGGTGGATCACAAATTGTCTTGAAGCGCCGCGTGAGTGCTTGGTGTTCCGCCGTGATTGATCATGAAGAATTGGTCTTGAAGCGCCGTCTTGTCGTCGAGTGCTTAGGAGGGATTTTCTTTGTTGTTCTTACTCGTGAATTACATCCAAGAAGTTTAGTGTTTGTAGCCGATTAAATCTTGAGGTAAGGTTTGCGTGTAATTTCTTCATGAGATTGAGAGATTATTTCTTGAGGAATTTTCGGGGCTAAACACTATGTGAGTTATTGGTTGTATTTGGGGCTTGGGAAACACCGAGAGAGTGTTTGAGTGACTTGAGTGTGTAATCTCCTTATATCGCTTGATCTATAGTGAAATTCGCTACTGCTCTCCCCGTGAACGTAGGTCTTTACGACTGAATCACGTAAATCTGGTGTCCGATTTATTTTCTTTTTTTGTCTATATTATTGTTCGATCGCTCACTTAATCGCAACAATTGGTATCAGAGCCAGGCTTGGCTAAGTTGAAGCGAATCGATGGCGACAAAAGAAGTAAAAGTGAGAATCGACAGATTTGATGGGAAGGATTTTAGTTTTTGGAAAATGCAGATTGAAGATTATCTTTACCAGATGAAACTGCACTTGCTCTTATCTGGGGAGAAACCAGAGACGATGAAGCAAGCTGATTGGGATTTGCTGGATAGACGAGCTATGGGTGTTATTTGGCTGACGTTGGCTCGTAACGTCGCGTTTAACATCCTGAAGGAGAAGACCACTGCTGATCTGATGCAAGCCCTGTCGGATATGTACGAGAAGCCCTCTGCGATCAACAAGGTCTGTTTGATGCGACGTTTGTTTAATTTGAAGATGAGCGAAGGTGCGTCGATTGCGAGATCATATCAATGAATTCAATGTGATTGTTAGTCAATTGAGTTCGGTTGAGATTGATTTTGAAGATGAGGTACATGCTTTGATTCTGCTATCCTCATTACCTAATAGTTGGAATACTACTGTTACTGCTGTTAGTAATTCCTCTAGGTCAACAAGTTTGACGTTTGATGGGGTTCGAGATTTAATTCTGAGCGAGGATATTCATAGAAGAGAATCTGGTGAATCTGTATCTACCGCTCTAGTAGGTGAAAATAGAGGAAGATCTATAACACGTGTGGGTAATAGTAGTACTAATATAAACAGGCGTAGTCAGTCTAGGCCTGCTAATGTTGTCTGTTGGAGCTGTGGCAAGAGGGGGCATCTTAGAAGGGATTGCTTTAAGCTGAAGAATGAGAAGGGTAAGGGAATTATGGTTGATTCTATAGATAATGTTGCAACTGTAGTAGATAATGCTGATTATGTCTTGTCTGTCACTGATCATTCATCGTTTGATGGATGGATTATGGATTATGGTTGTTCTTTTCATGTTACACCAAATAGAAACTGTTTTATCACTTATCAGTGCACGGGTAGTGGTAAAGTCCAGTTAGGGAACAACGCTGAGTGCGATGTTGTGGGTGTTGGTGATGTTAAAATCAGAATGCATGATGGCATTGTGAGGACATTGACTAGAGTAAGACACGTTCCAGAATTGAAAAAGAACTTAATTTCCTTGGGTGCCCTAGATTCAGCCGGTTGCAAGTATTCTTCAAAATGTGGAGTTTTGAAGGTTGTTCGAGGTGCCCTGGTGATAATGAAAGGAATCAAGCATGGAGGCCTGTATAAACTTCAAGGTGATACAATGACAGGTTTCGCCCCGGAGACGTCGAATGCATCTGTTCGAGAGTCTTTTGACTGCTCGAGGAAGACCTGGGTGTTTATGCCAAGGCACAAGTTTGATGCTGATGTCAGGATCACGCAGTCAAGAGCTTTGATCGAGATGGAGACTGGTAAGTCGATCAAACATGTGCAGACTAACAATAGCATGGAGTTATGCTCAGAGCTGGCAAATAAATTCTGCATGAAAGAGAGCATAGTGAAACACCGCACTAATGCCAATAAATCACAACAATTTGCAGAATTGACGAGAAGAACATTACTAGAGACGGCCCGTAAAATTATCTCTAGTGCTGGTATTGCTAGGAGAATTCTAGCTGATGTGCTAAGTACGGTAAGCTACCTGGTGAATAGATCCCCATCAACTGCTATTGAATGGCAGACTCTTGAAGAAATGTGGTCAGGTAACGTTGCTGATTATTCTATTCTTAGAATGTTTGGTTGCCCGTGTTATTTACGAGTGAGTGATGGTAAGCTTGATTGGAGGGCAAGGTGCATATTCCATGGCTATGCACAAGGTGAGTGGGGCAATCAGTTGTGGTGCCCGAATATAAATTCACCTATTGACAGCAGAGAAGTTACCCTTGATGAGTCTTCAGTACTTTTGGCTAGGAGTGATTATAGCAGTGTTCAAACAGATCTAAACGGTGTTCAGCTTAAGGTGGAGTTGCGACCAGAAACTCCTGAGGTAGCGTATACAGGTACTAGCAAAGTAATCGACACAGACGGTGCTCATAACGAGGTGGAGCTTATAGAGCCAATGTTTGCTGTAACTGCTGATATTGACAAGATATGTATTATATCTCCTGACAGATATGGATGCAATAATGGTTTTACTTTATCTGCGGTTGAGGAGGTTGTATCGGAAAATCCTTGCGGAGCAGTTAAAGGTGCATGTGGAGTTGGTATTCTGATGAGGTCCTCGATTATGGCAAAGTTAGCGAGGCTTGGACTTGGATAATATTTGTGGCGGTTGAGCCCATCGGGGGCTATGGGAAAGTAGCGGCAGAGTTTGAATTTTTGCGAAGCGATTGCAACTTGGCTCAAACATCGAGCCAAGGTGGAGACTGTTAAAATATGTCTCGAGTTTGAGTCCAATATGAAATTCGAATATTCCGAATTGGATATGTTGCGGACGTTCGAAATTGAGTAAAGAAGATCTGAAGATCAACTTCCCAAAGTTTGAATCTGCATTGGAGAATTCGGCTGCTGAAATAAGAAAGTTCAACTTTGACTTGGATTTGGATTTTGTTTAAAATATATAGAGATATGTTTTGGATAAAATCATTTTAGATAGGAAACAGAATCCTATTAGAAGTTAGCATAATAATAAGGGTTTTACTTATATATAGACTTATGGCCGTGAGTGGTAGAGGTGGATCACAAATTGTCTTGAAGCGCCGCGTGAGTGCTTGGTGTTCTGCCGTGATTGATCATGAAGAATTGGTCTTGAAGCGCCGTCTTGTCGTCGAGTGCTTGGGAGGGATTTTCTTTGTTGTTCTTACTCGTGAATTACATCCAAGAAGTTTAGTGTTTGTAGCCGATTAAATCTTGAGGTAAGGTTTGCGTGTAATTTCTTCATGAGATTGAGAGATTATTTCTTGAGGAATTTTCGAGGCTAAACACTGTGTGAGTTATTGGTTGTAATTGGGGCTTGGGAAACACCGAGAGAGTGTTTGAGTGACTTGAGTGTGTAATCTCCTTGTATCGCTTGATCTATAGTGAAATTCGCTACTGCTCTCCCCGTGGACGTAGGTCTTTACGACTGAACCACGTAAATCTGGTGTCCGATTTATTTTCTTTTTCTGTCTATTTTATTGTTTGATCGCTCGCTTAATCGCAACAGTCTAGCGTATCATGTAATTGTAATATTTCAATAATTCCAACCACTTTGTCCAAAATATTCTAAACCTATTTTATGGCGGTTCTAAACATTTCAATTGTGCCAATTTACTGCTAAACCTTTTTGATGATTGTCAATTTAGTCCTAAATCTTTAATTATAACAATTTAATCCAAAAATTTTTAATTTATCAATTTAGTCAAGTCGGGAAATTTTGGCCGTAAATCCTCTAAAGGTTTAGGACTAAATTGATAAATCGTCTAAGGGTTTAGAACTAAATTGGTGTAATTGATAAGTTAAGAACTAAATTAGCCAATCGTTAAAAATTTCGGGACTAAATTCACACAGTTAAAAATTTTATGTCAAAATTAACCGCTATACAATAGATTTAGGGCTTTCTGAACAATTTTCCCCCTTACACTTTCACGTCAAGATTTATTTATTTGCTTCGAAGAATACATAAATAATTGAACCTACTCCGTGGTTAAACTGGATTCTTCATTTCTTTGCTGTATGTATTCTCATTTGGCAATAATAAGTTTGGGATAAATCCGGCAAAATGAGAAAAAGGGGCAGATATTAATGTTGTCGGAGCTTTTATTGTATGGTATGATCCTTGATGTGTTGGCCATAATCCATCACATTGTCTTGCAGAACTTTATTGATTTATGTAAAATATGGATTTTTTTGGTGCCTGTAAATTTCAATAAGTCTTTTTTTTGCACGAAAAATTTCAATAAGTTCAAAAGTGTCAGAAAAACCGGTTTGTACAGAAAATGACGCGTGACTTTTTTTTTAGGTAACTTTCCATAACTTATCGAAACGTTTATAAAATTATCCCTTTTTATGATGATTTGCAAATTAATGATTTCTGTTCTAATCTACTTGCTTTTATTTGCATAGTGTGCCAAAACTTCAAATAAGTCAACTTTTACATGAAATTGCTAACCTAAATTAGAATGGTTTACCAACTTTTGTCGAATTGAATTACAAACTACTTTAGAATATTAATTTTCATTTGAGTTACTTATCAACATTCAAATTTTTTTTCCAACTTGTCTATTGAGTTACTTATTGATATTTTTTTTTTGTTTTCTTAATTGGCTACCTTTTTTAAGAAATTGCCAACTTTTTCTTTGTTACGGGTTCATAAATAAGAAAACATGATTACTTTTTTCTCATAAAACTTCACTTTCCTCTTTAATCAAGTTTTTTTGACATAAGGACACTAGATATGCCCAAAATTCCGTACAATGCTCATTTTTGGTGCAAAAAGTTTTTGACGAATAACTTACGTACTATTTAAAAAAAAAAAAAAACGACAACTTAAGTACCAACTCTAATTTTGGATTTTACGAATATGACGTTGCAATATTTTATCAATTTCCCTAACTAATGTGGCTCACCAACGTCTAGTGAACAATAATAGCCCTATACAACGTCATCTTTTTTGTGAGGCCCATTATTGTTTTTTATCTTCGCATTGTGGTGACTCATCGCCATCATGGTCCATGGCCTAAGTAAGCTCATGAAGGCCTTTAAGCCTCATTTTTAGAAGCTCTTAAGTAAATTGCAGCCGTCAAATTTTCACCACCCATTTTATCAATTCGGAAAGTGTGCAGTTGAATAACCACACAGAAAATGAAGTAAGGAAAAGAAATATTCACACGTAACGCAAAAAATATGCCTAATGAGACATAAATATCATAACTTTTTTTTTTTTTGTGTCACTAAAAACCCTAATCTTATCCATTATGATACAAATACTCCAAACTTTTTGTTTTTGCATTATAAAAATCAGCCAAACTTATATTAATATCATAGATTGAATTGAAATAGAGGATATATATGTCGCACATGTATAAATTTGGGTTTTCTTGTGTCACAAAAAAAGTTATGGGTATTTGTGTAGTTTTCGGTGGCACAAAAAAAGTTTGGATATATATATGTCGGAGTGGGCATAATTTGGGGGATTTTATGGCATTTACACTGAACAGTATTACTACGGTCTCTTTTTTTTCCCATTTATTTGAGGGGAGGAGAAGGAAAATAAAAAAATAAAAAAAGACAATTTTCCCCAAGTCGGGCTACATTGGATTCTACCAAATTTTCATCGAGTTCTCTCATACAGGAACGTGTCGAGTCATTCTCTGCATGAATTTTTGGTAGAAGAACCTCTCCATATACCTTCAACTCAGCAAACACAGTACAAATGCATGCCAAAAAGAGACAAATATATATATATTTATATATATTTTATATAAAAAGGGGGGACACAGTGGTCGTATATACAAAGCAAAATCTACTCTTTGGCCTCCACTTCCACACCCAGACTTAAGAAAACTGTAGCGATTCACCCTGTACACCAAGAACGACTTTCAGAACATGAATGGAGCCGGAGAGAAAGCCGGAATGACCGCCTGAAACGAAGCCCTCCTGAAACATCAACCCGGTCTTTAATCGATCGATTCAATCAAGTTCATCCGTGCGTTCATCATCTTCTTGAGATTAGAAACAAAAGGAGTCTGGAATTGATTCTGAAAGGGCAATGTTATCGTCCAAGAAAGGGGGGAAAAAGAAACTTAGGGGGAAAGTGTAATTATTACCCCAAACCGGCGTGTTCATCTTCTACTGATTTGTATATTAAGCTATGAAAGTCTTAATCCTTGGATTTTGATTTACGTTTAAAAGCTAATCATGCCTGAACCCATCTCTAACATCCTTCGAACGACCAAATTAGTTCGCGCGTCGACATCAGCGATATCAAATTCATCGCAACCACCATAACCAAAGCTTCACCTGCTAACCCCTGTTCGAGTGATGCCGACAGCGCGGCCGCGATTCTACGCTATACTTCATCTATTTCATTTTACATCTGATACAAGAATGGCGGTATTCTGCAATTTGCTCCCAGAACAAAAAGAAACAGAGACGCAACATCTATAATCATCCAAATCGGTCGCTAGGAACCCGGGAAAGGCGCTGATTAATCAAAATCTGTAGAATTACTACGCATATGAATCATGAGAAGAGGGGAGAAGAGGCAGAGTCGTCACCTCTGATCGTACTCGTCGCCGCTGAAGCCCCGGTCGTGGACTCTCGCGTACGAACCCCCGCTCCTCTTCCACGAGGCGGACCGCTCCGGCTCCGGAGCCGGGTCCGCAGCCGCCTTCTTCTTCGTCTCTCCGCCTCCTCCTCCTCCTCCTCCGACTCTCTCCACCGTCACCACCACCACGTCCTCCGATATCGCGCACAGCGACGGCTTCCACTCCTCCTCCGCCCCCGCCGACCCACTCCTCCGCTTCCTCCTCCGCCCCGCCCACCTCCGCCTCTCCCACTCCTCGCCCTCCTCCCGGGGCGCCGCCGCTGCCGCCCGGATCCGCTCCCCCTCCTTGCGCGGCGACCCGCAGCAGTAGACGAACTCGAACAGGAACTTCATTCCGGAAGCGATGGTTTTTCTGTGTGGAGAGTGAGGGAGCGAAGCTGGTGGGACGAATTCCGTTAAGACGACGAGTGGGTTGCGCTCTGGGTTCGTTTATATAGAGGGAGGAAGCCTCGATTCCTCATGCACGTCCATGGCGACGAGAGAGAGAGAGAGAGAGAGAGAGAGCCTTACTTGTCTTATCCGGGGAAGGGATGAGAGTTTACCCCATCTTTTGCAACTGAAATTACGAACGAGCCCTTGTTTTTCTGGTTTTATCGGTAAGGGGATTAAATTGCTGGGCCCGACGTCTGTCTTTTTGACAGATCGCCTTGCCCTGTCCTGCCTCCACCTGGATCACCCGACTTATTATGCGGAGCCGAATCGGCAATAAAATAATTCTTGTCCACTCTCTTTTTGCCCCCTTTTTCTTATTTTTTTCTTTTTCTTTTTTCAATTCATATAAACTGTTTGTGCAATTTATACCTAGGGAGCGCATTGATCGGGTTCCAATCTGGGAATGGGACTGGCCGGCTAGGTGATTCCTCCGCGGAAATTGATCTGGTTTCTGGTTTCTGGTTCCTTATGCACGGACCAAACCGGCTCTATGTACATTTTTTTATAGCAAAAATCATTGAAAAATAATAATAATA
Organism: Eucalyptus marginata; assembly: GCA_014182565.1. NCBI lineage: Eukaryota > Viridiplantae > Streptophyta > Magnoliopsida > Myrtales > Myrtaceae > Eucalyptus > Eucalyptus marginata. The sequence continues at coordinate 42,077,320 of CM024590.1, read as the reverse complement.
ATAATAATAATAATAATTACTTTGTCGGTTCTTAGGACCTGGAACCAACTCGAGATCAATCAATCTAGTCATTCCATGTTGGACACAGTTGATTCTCAATTCCACACACTATAAGTATATCCTATCTAATCCAATTCTTTATTTTAGGGTGGGAACCAACCAACATTGAAATATTGAGAACTGCAAGGTCAATTGTTTTGTTAAAGTGTGAAGATTTAAAATGGAAATGAGATGAAGTTATTTTGATCATGTGAAAAGTGAATATTGAATTTGAATATCTATTTAGTATCATGGATTGTAAGGAGACGTTGCACCAAGTGAAATTTAAAGATTAGATGACTAGCCCATGGCACAAGGAGTTTTTCAATTGATTGGTTATGTGGTATGGCAATATTTCCAAAATTATAACTTAATTTAAAAGTAGCCACATTTAATCAAAACTGAAAGTTAAACAACAAACAACTGACATAGCTGGAAATGTTCGGTAAAACTTGTGAATTCAAATCATTTCAACCAAGCAATTTCACTTTATTGAGTGTTATTTAAAAAGTAAGTTAATTAAATGGTGGTTAACCATTGGGGTTGTCTCGGTGGCCATCATTCTCTTGTGAGAATAAGGGGTGGAGAGTCCGAAACTCTCCTCTCTTCCAAGATGGGGATTATGAATTTAAGGGATAGCTCCTCATAAAGGATCTCAAAAGTCTAGGATTATACCTAGCAAACATTAAAATATATATATGTAAATAAAGCGGTTGTTATTAAGAAGAAGAATCAACTGATACTTATTGCGGTAATACCTGAACAGTAGAAGCTTAGTAGAGACATGTGACAATAGATACAGGCTGCATAAGCCAAGGGAGATACACCTGAGCAAACACCATTTGCGGGTCCCTATGTACCGATTGGTTTAAGTATTGGTGTTCTTGCAATTTGCGATCAAGACAATAACTGTTTTGTGAGTTAAATAAATGTTTATTGAATTGATAGTTGACTAAATTGAGAATTCTATACATATGAACATTATATCCAAAAAAAGCAAAGAATTTAAATAATGGCATCCTTAGGTGGACTTTGTTGGGGAATTTAAGTCCTAGACTTGCTATGTGAGAGAGAGAGAGAGAGTGCTTCCATATCTTCTCGCGTTTGCTTTGAAGAATACAGCCAAAAAATAAAATAGTGGAAAAAATATCAAAAAAAAATCATAAATCTATTGTACTTATATCAATTCATTTCATAACCTTTTAATTTAGCCAATTTAATCTTAAATCTTTTGAAAAAAAATTTTTTTTTTCTTTTTTTTCTTTTTTATCCTTTCATTTTGACTAGCGAGGACCCATAAGCCCTCGCTAGCAGCTACGAAAAAGGCGAGGGCCTTTGTGCTGGCGCTTGCAGTCGGTGAATTGCAGCTTGCCTAGGACCTTCAAGGCCAGCCAGGGCCTCACCTAAATCTGGCATCGCAGTCCCACTAGTCATGGGCAAGGACATGAAGGTATCATGACCTTGCCAGCCATGGCACGTCACAACCATAATGAAAAAAATTCAAAATATAAGAAAATTTTCACGTTTGTGTTAGTCGTATCACATGAAACGATCGACATTCACATATCAATAATATCCAACCAAAATTAATTATAACTCAACTGATAAATTGTCAAAAATTTAGGATTAAATTGATCAAATTAGAATATTTAGAACTAAATCGACACATGTGCTGTATACATTTAGGACTTTTTTGGAGTAATTTTCCCAAGAAAATCTATGAAGGAAAAGAAGAGGATCCACTCGCTCAATTTCTCAACATGAAAGATGTTGGCTCACCGTTGACCTCGAAAACAAAAGAGAACTTTGGGATTGGCGTGTCACATACAAAATTTGCACCACTCCCCCTCAAGAAAAAACAGTCGAAGGTTAAATAAGATTCAGTTGAAGAGAAGCGACGGGCGTTATACGCGATCCTTGCGTCGTTTTCTATGACATAAGAGTGCATGTGTTGTCCGAATATCATGTCCTTTGAAGTCATCGAATTTGCTTTAGCGCCGTCTCGGTTGAGACAGATGCCAGCGGTCCAATCCAGTGACTCCAAGACAGCAATCGCTGCTGCCCCACTGGACGAGAAAGAAAATGGAGCTTTACTCCCCTCACGGGAGGAAGACAAAACCCTTAAAATCGTTCGAAACTGGGGTAGGGGTTTAGACATCTTGTCGGGGCAAACATGTAAGTCGATTCCTGCTTTCTGACTACGATTCGTACTTGGTTTTCAAACATGGAAAACACGTTGCGGCTCTATTCACTGGATCTTGAGCTTCTTCTTCTTCTTCTTTTTTCGTTTGAGTGTTCTTCCCCAGGGAAAGAACATACGCTTTTGCGCAACACGGGAATGAATTGGACTAGTGTAGCCGGATGATTGACTGGGGAAAGAACTAATTGAAAAGTGAGAAAGATGGAGTAATTTTATCGCTACACCGGTGGAAAATTCGTAGGGTTCGTCTTAAGATGCAAGAACAGGTGTTATTATAAAGATCGTGCTGTTAACACTGTTTATAAATGAAGATCGTCTGAAACGTGGAACCACCTTAATCAATGGAATTTTTCGCCCCTTCAATAAGCGTCGTAAGTAAGATGCGGCTTTCTTTGAGGTTTCGATGAGCCTTCCGACCAGTTCCCACCGTGCTATTTGGATGGAGCAAAAACAAGCAGATGGTAGAATTGATCTTTGAATTTTATTTTATTTTTAATTTTTTGCTTTTGATAGTTCATGGGGCCTGGCGTGGAGACCCGTATCTAGGAACCCATAGTACACCTACAAATGTCTCGAAACGATTACGTGCAGATATTTAGTCTATACAGACGGTTCCAACCCCAAATAGTTCACACGTAGTCGGTAGAATTCAAACGTGCATCCAATTCTCGAGATATTGCGTGATTGGTCGATTGATTTAATTGACTAATTTGTCACATCACTCATGGACGAAATTAAGCAATACAACAATAATAACCCTTACGTCACAACCTAAGTCATTTTGCAAATGAGAAAAACTAGTCATTTTCATTACGTGTTTCTCAACAACCCTGATCTAGTTAAACAATTTGATCTTATAATTGGGCAAGGCTGTTTTGACCTCAGCGAGGGTGGCTCTACTGACCCTGCCGAATCTTAAAATCAACTTGACAAACTAATTTTATGTGATAATATATAAATTTTGATCTGGCTGTTGGAAGTTTATTTGTAAAAACAAATTAAGTGCATATTTCCTTGTCCTACATAGGAAAAGTGGGAGGAAGTTGGCCAATTAATAAGTGTGGATAAAAAAACGATTGGGTGTAGGCTATACCCCACCATACCCCTATGTGGGTGCGCGATTTTGGCGCACTTAGCACTTAGCACTTAGCACGCTTGCGCGCCCGCGGTTTAATTAGCACTAACCCCTTTGTTATTTTTATCATTTTGAGCCTTCAATCTGAAGAAAAAAAAAATTACAGCCATCTTTTCAATTATTTCCTAGAGAGACCTTCGAAAAACACTAGAATTGCTATCTAATATTTTCATTTTGAGACTTTGTTGTATCTTGAAGAAAATTTGCCGGTGACCATTAACAACATTGTGAGGCAAATAAATCTTTAAAGAAAGTGACATCACGCCTCAAAGTCCAACTTAATTACTCTAAAGATCCGACTTGATTGTTCTACCCAATTCAAAGCCATATTTTCCCAACACCGGCCACACTCGTATTTCGCATTCACTGACTTGTTAAACTCTTTCATTTTCTAATAATCCAAGGACACAGGAATGGAGGATCCAGTTACCCACATATTCATCGACTCCATGGCACGCCCTGTAATCTCATGAATCGGTTAAGCATAAGTCTTTGATCTACACGGCGGCCCCGACCAAGAACTCTTTGCACGCAATAGGCGGAATTTGCAAGCCTCTAGTTCTTGAGCTTGAAATCTCTCGATACTTCAATCAACTTCGCCTGGTCGGGGTTCATCTGTGACCTTTTAAGGAATTCGCATGCTCTTTTTTCAAGTACATATCTTCTTTCTTTGGCTACAAGCGCGAGGGTCGTAGCCAAAAATGGACCCGACACGTCCGCACAGACGTGATCGAGCCCCCGCAAGTACCACAGCAATTTCCAGAATCCGGAGCGCACGTCGTCCCATCTTTTTCCCTCTAGAAATTTCCCTTCGTTCCTCATCATCCAACTTCAGGAAGAGGAGCAGCGCTCGCGGAATCTGTGATGATCACCTTCGTAATTAAGGGCGCGAGAGTCGTGTCACCAGAATAGATGATGAAAAAATTCATAGCTGCCGAGAAACGAAGACGCCATGAAGTGTCTTCTTCCGCTACCCGCAACTGTGTGAATTTGTCGCGGTTGAGAAGGAAGCCAAAAATATCCATGCGTTACGTTGCCATCGATCTTAATGAGAGCTTCTCTTCGTTTCTTTCCTGCTTGTTCTCGTTGCTTGCGTGAGAGGGCAAATGCCCATTGGTGTGTTGCTCGCGCTGCATATTCCAAAACTGATATTCTTTGTGTTGGCCGAGTTCAGGCCACACACATAGCACGAGTCAGCGACAGCAGCATAGCGACTGATGATACTTGCGCCAGATCATCATTCCTACATCGCGCCCACATGCATTGCACTAACAGCGACGTCTCCGAAGAGAGTTTCTTGTCCCGTCCGTAGATTTGCCTCCCCCTCCTCCTCTTCTTTCTTTCTGTTTCGACTAATCAATAGATTTGCCTCCTGGCAGATCCTGAGAGGGAAGGTAAAAAGATTGGAGTATGCACAAGAAATTTCTACTAATCTTTCGTGGGTGTTGTATGACAACTTTGTACAAAGACACGCCAATCGACCATCCTGTTACGTTCTTGTTCTCCACTAGTTATACCATTTTCTCGTTGAACTTTATTAATAAAAGAAAGCATAATGGTGCAAATCCTACCATTTCTTTGGAATGGCGCGAGTTGGAAGATCATGCAGAACTTTTCTTTATTAGCTCTTATCCCGTAGAAAAAAAAAGTTTGCTGCAACAACTAGTGCAAGAAAAAGAACTTAACTTTGCATTGATCGCATATGTACATCCAATGAAACTCTTTTGGATACATGTAATCCTAAAACCTTGCGGTGATTCTTGGGCTCTTATGAAAGAAAAGATCATGAGACTCAGAGCAGATGAGAACTTCAGCAGACAACAGACTCGTTGATTTGGAAAATGTTTGCCTCCATTTCAGTGATTTTGTTCCCCCTCTCATACAAGGCTGATCTCCAACAATCAGAAAATCGAATGCCGATAAGAAGTTACTCTGGCCAGAGATACTACACCCTCAAAGGCCGATCAGCTGTTAGCATGGAGGAAGTGTCAGCAATGGAAAGAAAAAATTCATTGATGACCGTATGAAGGAAACCCGTTGTTCGGAGGCGAGGCAGGTGGTGGCCTGGGCCTTGCATACTCAGCGAATATGACCCAACCATCTAGATACTGCATAACACAAAATAATTCAGTAAGAACACAGAGAGTGGGCTCATTTATGGGTCTTCAGTGTTCTGCTATGATGCGGCAGCTCCATTAACAAACATCTTGTCAGTGATTCAAATGATAAAAAAAAGAACTTGTCAATTCTCTAGGCCCATGTTTACACCTTTACTTCAGTTTCTCATATCAGATAAGATGTTTCAGAAAACATAAGCGATTGTAGCTGTAAATGGCACTACAAGGCATAATATGGACTGAACTATTCTCCAGAAGACAGATTACAAATGCCTGTATCTTCAACAATCATGAAAATGCATATATCCACAAGAAAGGAAATCAAAAGAAACTCCTAATTGCCACAATTCGCTGATGCGTGCGTGCGTGCATGTGCAAGCTAGAGAGAAAAAAGGAAGGACCCCAATTAGTAGTCAAACAGAACTGGGCATGGTGCTGTAGAGGGCTGGAAAAGTTATCAGATACAACATTTAGTCAGATGAGCAACGTAACGGCGATCGGACCAAGTTCACTTTAGATAACCTAATTATGCATACAAGTGATCTCGAGGAACGGAGGACCTTGCTTCTGTCAACTCATCCTAACATTAACACATTGAGTAGACTTTTCTTTCTTCATCGTTTCAATCAGTAAATTGGGATATATGTGCAGGGTAAGGTATATGCACTTTTTTTTTTTGGTAAAAAGTAAGGTATATGCACTTTGATTTACTAACGGATCATGAATTTTATTGCATGTAAGCATGACAGTGATAGTTTTTCCCAGAGGAATCATGAAACTAATTGCATGCAAACATGAGAGAGAGTCTTCCTCAGAGTAACTCTTTACATGCATTGAGCATAGAGTTCTTCAGTTACCATTGCTTATAAAAATACAAAACCAATGACGTTGAATTCTTTTTTCTTAATGGTGCCAGCACCTACTTCGAGAATTATTCAACAGCCACAACTGATATGGGTCCTTTTTTCCCATGCACCAAGAGATGGTATCCTTTCATTCCATGCTTTAATGTAGTTCCTTTAATTTTTGCAAATACACTTATGGTTTAAAATGTTAATGAGACCATAACCTTTTCTATATAGAGCCAAAATCTCAAGACGCCATAATCACTAAAGAGAGTTCTGAGATTGTTGTCAACAGACTCAGAGAAATATACGATTCTATGATATTTGGGAACATGACACCGAAATCTTAAGCACATTTAAGTTTCAAAATTATTTCCAACTACTGAAATGTTCACAGATATACATGTCCAAAACCCAAAAAAAAAAAAAAAAAAAAAAAAGGGAACCCTCTTCTGTTCAAAACCAAAAGAAAAGCAGATTTTTAGTCTATGCAATTCTTTAAACATAACACATATATCCTGTATCAAACATGCCAAAGAACTAAGTAACAGTTAATCGCTTTGCAAAACACTGTTATTACTTCCAGAGGAGTGAAAGCAGAGAGACAAATGCAAAACTCACCTTTCCATTCATACCCTCAATACCTTTTGCAGCATCTTCTAACGTGGCATATCTGACAAAGCCAAAACCCTTTGAATATCCTGAAATCCGGTCAGACACCACCCTAGCTGCATGGAACCAACATGCTGCAAATTTAGTGCATTAAGCTTTGCCAGGGTAACTTACAACTAACATTCAGAGGTACGACAAACCATGAAGAACTTCACCAAACTGAGAAAAGGCTTCCCGTAGTTTCTCCGTAGTAGTACGTTTACTCAGCCCTGAGATTATTGTCAATCTCCAAATCAGATAAAGCAAGGCATAATCAATTATATGTCAGTGCCAGGCCCAATTAAATAGTCGATGACAATTATTCAAGATTGCGTCTAAAGATGACTTAATTAAACAACAGATATGCTCAAGCAAATGACTGTGTGCTCCACTTATAACTGGTAGCCAGAGTTTCGGCGCAGAAGCAAGTATGAAGCAAGTAACGACAACAGGGAACAATCTACCTGCCTTTCAACATACAAGCCACAATCATCCACCACTCTCTCATCCAGAGTGAACAAAATGTGTGATGATGACTGTAGTCCAAATATTTTCACTTGGCTGAAAGCTTCCAAATTACAATTTAGAATTTAGTCTGCCCTTCTTAGGAAGAGATATACAACAAGTCTAAAATACTCGAGAATGCCTCTTTGATCTGCAAGCATATGCAACTTTACCCAGTGTTTCTTCTGAAATGGAGATACATTCGAGTTTCCTGATTATAAGTAATCCATTCGATCAATATGCCTTAACTGGAAGACCCAGTAGAAACCCCAGGCTATATGATCATCAAGCATCGGCTTACCAAACCTCTCAAGTAACAAAGGTCTAATAAACCGTTGCAGCTCAATCATGCGCATGCCCATTCACACCATTCTCAAAATCAATTGATCCGACACTTTCTTTTCGCCCAAGCATCGTCAAACAGCTCCAAGTTCCGGACTTTCCGAAGACCCAATTATGCAAAATACGCATCAAACTCGGAACATTTCCAGACTCGTCTCACTAAGCAAGAAGAAAACAAATTGCCACCGAGACAAAGCACTTCCGGACATGGCGTCAGGAGAAAAGACGCGACATGATAATTAGCAACGGAAGAGAGCAAAGAGTCGAGACAATGCTCGCGAGGGATCCATATAAACACCAGAACAAGCAGTCACCTGAGACAAATAGGTTGGTGTTGGGCTCTGGCTCCACCCGGGGCTGAGCCGCCGCCGCCGCAGCCGCCGCAGCCGGCGGAGGAAAGAACGAAGAGGTTGAGAACAGCCTCCTCAAGCTGCGAGGCGCCGCCACTCTCGGCGCCATTGATGGGTCGTGGATTCAGCCTTTACGCCGACGGGAGAGGGAGAGGGAGAGGGAGAGGGAGAGGGAGCATTTCGGGGTTTTCACGGAAAAGAAGAGGGCATATTCGTCAGGTTGATTTTTGTGAACGTTACGACAATTTTAATTTTACACTTCAAAATATAATCCTTAATTTGACAAATAGATATATATATTATATGATCCTCAGATTCTTATTTAAACTACATCCATACATTCTGAATTTTTTCGCTAATATGATGCGACTACATCCCACATCGCTTAACACATAAGCGCGACAAATTGATGGTTTTTATTTATCTAGAAATCCATAGTTATTGGGAATTGTCTACTTTTTTGTGTAAAGGTATAATATAATTTTTATTTTACAAATAAAATTATTTTAAATGAAAAGTTCACGAAATACTTTTTCATCTTCTAGAGTGTTCACCAACCTATCCTATTCGCTTGCTTTAGTGATGGTTTACCTCAATTATGTATGTTTGTCTCCTTTCTCATAAAAATTTCTAAAAGTATGATCAAGTAGAGCCGTCAAATGGGTGGGGTGGGGTGGGGTGGGGTGGGGTTGAATATGATCCGACACATATTAATTCAATTAATCCGTCTTAATTCATTCATATGCAACACAAATTTAGTTACAGATATCCAAATTGACCTAACCCATTTACTAAAATAGAATTGTTTGTTGAATAAAAATTTTCCACAGAAACAAATCATAGTATAACGTGTAATAACAAAATTTAAAAAAAAAAACTACTATGATGGTAAGCAATTTCAAATTATGCTTATTTGGTTCGAGCCAAAAAAGAAAACATCTTATTAATATTTTCTTGGAAATTTTGAAAATCTAAATGTTTGAAAGATATAATATTTTGTCGTTAAATAAGATATGAGTATAAAGGGTAAAAGCTACACAAAAAAAATCTAAATTATGTCCATTGATACATTTATTCTAAATAATAAACTTTTTTCTGTAACGCAAAAAATTTTAAACTTAGACCTATATAGTACATTTACCCTCCACAAAAGTTCTTTCATTAAGAACCTTTAAAAATATGCTTACATCAAAATGCAAGCGGTGTTGACATGACATCCATGTAACTTAAGTGAAATAAAACAACATTATTTTAGATTAAAAAAATTCATCTAATGGCATCTTAACAGAAAATAAATGTGTCATATAGATATAAATTTATGATTTTTTTTGTCATGGGTAAAAATTTAGGATAAATATGTTATAGTGGATATAGTTTATGACCTTTTACCTTGAGAAATTGAAAGGCCAAAAAGAAATGATAAGTGAAATTCAAACCTATACATAACTCTAGGAGAAATTAGAAGAGCATCCGGACAAGGTTGACAAGGGTTTGGTGAGATGTTTTATAATAATGTCGAGGGCACCTCCAAAACTCCACCCACCCCAATAAAGCAGCAAACACGAAACCGTCCCCATCTAAAATTGGAGCTTTCTTTACTGAATTTTCTTCAAATTTCTACAATAATTTTTGGCCATTATCGGATGAGAAATGCGTGCAAGCACAGCCTACATGAATGATCAATCATTTTAATCTTATCTTATCTAATATATTATAAATTCTAATACATTATACTAAAAATCGGCTTTTGCAGCTTGCAAGCATATGATGTGAGTGGATTGATCATGTAAATTTTCTATTATTAGTTGACTTTTTATGTGAAGATGAAGGTTGCTTTAGTTTCTTTCTTTCTGGGTTCGTTTTCCCTCTTTGTAGTTTCAACATCACATCATGCGCTGAGGAGAAAATGCTGCAAACAAAAATTACAAACACCTGTATTTTTCACCAAGATTAACTTTATTGCGGGCAATACAATTTGTGATATGGCCAAGATTCGGCTGATTTCAATTAAATATACATCGGGTGACAGAAAGAGTATATATCATGTGCGACTGTAATATAAGTAATTATAGCTTTATTATGCACAGTATTAGACTTTGTGACGGAGATATATCTTGAATTATATAAACACGTGTTTGCTTCAGAATATAGATGGTCAAATTACTGCTTTCTGTTATAATACAACATGTAGTGGAATTTGGTTTTTTTTTTTTTTTTATTAACGAAAAGGATGGCTGGCATGTACATGACGGCGAGAAAGTAAGCATGTCAAATAAGATATGAAATCCCATAGACAATGAATTTAATTTAATATATATATAATTTTTTTTTTGGTCGGTAATATATATAGTTAAATAGGACATATACGATATAAGATCAGAAACACATAAATCTATGTGTAAGACAATTCAATTAATGATATATAACGTGATATTTTTGTTTTTGTGCAAAAAAAGAAAAGGAATTTTAGTAACTAAAGGATTCCAAAAAAATTATACAACATAAAACCCAATGGAAATATGGGCAAGTAAATTTGATCAAGTCAACCAACGACTGAATGACCTGAGGTAGGTTAGCTCTCATGCCAGAACTCTGAGTCGCCTGCACCGCATATTCCTTGTAGTTAGATCCTCAAACTTTAAGATTATCCAATGCAAACACTTTCGATAAAAGACGAATTCCTTACACGTCACACCTGAGACCAAATCCCATCCCACAATTCATTCCCCACCTTTCCCCACACTCTAAGCATCTCCACCTTTTCTATTTTTGGGGGGTAAGTTCTCCATTTTGATCAGAAATTTTTATCTTTCCAAAAAAAAGATATGCCACCCTGCCATGCGCATCTGCACAATCCATAACAAGACAATAAACATGGAGATGTACGTATTCCATTTTGTTAGACGAAGGATGATGAATCTCCTCTTACCTACTTTGGATTTTCCCCGCTGCCCTAGGCCTAAGCTATCTCTCTTCCCTTGTGTGGACTTTCATTTCTTGATTCTCTCGTTTGCAGTTCTCTTGAACAAACGCTCGTCCTAGACCCAGGTCTATTCAAGTAAGAAAACTCTTTTGCTTGTCCCACCATCCAATCTCTCGCGTTTCTTCACTACCCTCTTCTTCAACGTTTCCTCTGTGACTCGCAGTCACCTGTAAACATCACCCTTCGACGTGCACTCAAGAGGTCGAGAGAGAAAGAGAGAGACAGAGAGAGACAGAGAGACAGAGAGAGAGACGGGTTATTGAATCTGAAGTCACCTTTCAGTGCAAGGGACTATCGGCCAGTTCCGCCTATTAATTTCTTCGCCGGCCTTATTCTTCGCCTTCAAAACAAAGACAACAAACAGAGCACTCCTAGCCTTCTCCCCCCTTCTTTCTTATAAGGGATCCCCAAGAATATCCATAAGAAGCCAAGGAGTTCTTTCGAAAGCAGTCACAAACACCATGAGAGTCGCCTTCTTACAGATTCTTTTAATATTCTACTTCTTCTCAAACTCGGAGTCCATCAGCAGAGATGATTTTCCAGATGGGTTCGTCTTCGGCACCGCCTCTTCAGCCTATCAGGTTGCTTTCAGAGACCCCAATTCCGTTTCTGCGAGCACTTGAAGTATATGGCGAGGCTATTGTCAAAGATGTATTAATTGTCTGTTATGGCAGTTTGAAGGGGCTGTGAACGAAGGAAACAAAGGAACAAGTATATGGGATACCTTCACCAGGCAACCAGGTATCAGTTTTTTACTTGTGAAGCAATCTAATGTTTACTGAAACGAAGTCTGGAGAGCAAGGCAACTTTTTGCTTCTTTATTGACGTTGTTACCAGGGAAGATACTAGATTTCAGCAATGCGGACACTGCTGTTGATCAGTACCACCGGTTCAAGGTATATTTCCAAGACCATAAAGTTTGCCTTATATCGCATTTACTCTATGCCCAACCTGCATCAGACAAACGGTCAACATCGACCACCAACTGGCCTTCTGTAGCTCAAGTTTGTTTATCATTTCGGGGTACTAAGAATGAACAAATGGCAATATGCTTGCAGATGCCAATGGATGCCAAAACCATATGTGACCAATTCCAGGGGAGGATTTCACTTCAGCGAAATATAGTCTTAGCTTGCCCTTTCTTGAAAAGTAGTGCTAATGTAAAAAGGAAGATCGAGAATGACAGACGACGGCGACCTACCACCTAGTTTATAATTTCGTACTCTGAGGGATACTTAAAAAAGCAATAATTTATACGAGCTAAAAGTAAAAGGGCTTAACTAGTCAATCAGAAAATGTTGCTTACCCTTTGTAAACGCATCCAATCACAGGCTAATTAAAAAATATTGCAGGATGACATAGGCTTGATGAAGGATCTGGGAATGGATGCTTACAGATTTTCAATATCTTGGCCAAGAATTTTTCCAAGTAAGAACACCATCACCCCCACTTTTTTCATTTATAATCGTTTTCTCCATCTATCCCTTTCATCAAAGCCCTAATCTTCCAGAATTCTTGAAAAACAGATGGAACAGGGGAACCAAATAAAGAAGGGTTAAATTACTACAACGGACTCATTAATGCTTTATTGGAACAAGGTCCTATTTTTGGTCTTTTGCTTAACATCTGATCACGCCAAGAATAGGATGATATTAAGGCTACCCTGTGGTTTTTAATCAGGAATCAAGCCTTATGTAACGCTATATCATTGGGATCTTCCACAGATGCTCGAAGACGAGTACGAAGGATGGCTGAGCGAAAGAATAGTGTAAGTTTGATATTGATCCCAAAATGCATTCGCTAGCAGGAAAATGGTAAATGAACCATGCTCACAGAAAATCCCCGTATCACTTGCAGCAAAGATTTCGAGAACTATGCTTCTACCTGCTTCCGGGCTTTTGGAGACCGAGTGAAGTACTGGATCACATTCAATGAACCTCATGGCTTCTCAATACAAGGCTATGACACTGGACTTCAAGCGCCCGGGAGGTGCTCTATTCTCGGCCATGTATTCTGTAAAAGGGGCAAATCATCCGTTGAACCCTACATCGTGGCTCACAACATCCTCCTGTCTCACGCTGCCGCTTACCAAAACTATAAGCTGAACTTCAGGGTACTACTCCAAACTTCTACTGGTCACAAATTTATCCGGGAGATGAAACCCTCTTAAAAATTTCGCTTGCCTTTTGGGCAGGAAAAGCAAGGAGGGCAGATAGGAATATCACTAGACGCCAAATGGTACGAACCGATATCAGACAGCGATGAGGACCAGGATGCTGCAGATAGAGCAATGGAATTCAGCATTGGCTGGTAAGTAGCTAAGAGATAACTTGTTTCAGCATATACCAATCAGTTGTCAGCGATAAAAATGTCTGAGCAGCTTAAGGTGATCCAGGTTCCTTGATCCACTTTTCTTTGGGGAATACCCTCTTTCAATGAAGAATCTAGTAGAAGAAAGACTGCCCGAGATCTCATCAGAGATGTCCAAGTTCCTGATGGATTCCTTGGATTTTGTTGGACTAAATCATTACACAACCTTATATGCCCGAAATGATAGGACCCGTATTCGGAAGCTAATACTTCAGGATGCTTCCTCTGATAATGCTGTTATAACAACCCGTAAGCAGTCGAACAAATGTTCAACCTATTTTCTTGTCACACCGAAAGATATACTGGAACTGCTGGTCATATTGAATATCTTTCTGTGGTTTCATTCATTGTAGCTTTTCGAGCAGGAGTTGCTATAGGAGAAAGAGTATGTTCCTGCTGTTCTTGGTTTTGCAAAATGTAGTTAATACAGGTTCGAGTCGAAAAAGATGGTTTATGCATTTCCTCTTCCAGGCAGCTTCCCGGTGGCTACATGTGGTGCCGTGGGGCATCAGCAAGTTAGCTAGATATGTAAGAGATAAGTACGGAAACCCGCCAGTTGTCATAACAGAAAACGGTGAGTGATTACATCACAAGCGCTAAGGATTGCCCTTAAAGACACAATTGTCCATATTAATTTCACAACTGAATGAACGACACTCAAAATCACCTCTACATATCAATAGGACATTTCTTATTGTGAATGTGAATCAACTATGCAGGTATGGATGATCTTAATAGACCTTACATAGGTTTGGACAAGGCTTTACAGGACGACAAGAGGATAGAATATCACAGAGACTATCTGTCAAACCTATCTGCTGCAATGAGGTAACATAGGAATCCATGTTTTGTCTACTTATTGCCGATATATGGAAGCATGAGAATTGAGGCCGTGGTAGTAGCTCATGGAGCATGACTTAATTACAGGCAAGATAACTGCAACGTTCACGGCTATTTTGTATGGTCTTTGCTCGACAATTGGGAGTGGAACTCGGGATACACAGTTCGGTTCGGACTCTACCATATTGATTATAAAAATAACCTCACAAGGATTCCCAAATCATCAGTTGAGTGGTTCAAAAGTTTACTCAGGTCACGAGGTGATCTAAGAAACCAGATTTAAATTTTGTACTTACAAATTTAATCAAGCAGATGCTGTATCTTGCCTTGGGAAATTGTAAAACCAATGAGCAAGGGAAAAGAAAAAAGGAAAACTCTTGTAAATGAAATTGGTTACCACAGCAAATTGTTCTAATTCCAACTTTTGACTTCTTAAGATGCATATCTCATTCTCATTTACTTTGGAAATACTGGACCACGACGGTGGCAACTAATATGAGCAGATCAGATTGTAACAGTGACCAAGTTATTCGGACTTTGCTATAACAATGCAGCATTCACTGACATTTCGGCATGCTCCTTCTCAACCAGATTAACAATGCTAATGTTGTTACTGACATAGCACCAGTAGCTCTGACTCGGACTGAGTCTGAGCTCAGTTGAAGGAGGTCAGAGTCGGACTAATTACAACAATGTTGCATGAGTTTGCTGAGCCTTAACATGCTCAGAGAATAATGTCAATTGCCAGAAATTTTAAGCATGAGGAGGGAGAATAAAAATACAAATCGCAAGAAAACTTAATGAGCAACTTGTGGCCAAAGCATGTGAGAGACATTAAGTGATCGACAGAGTTGATTGCGGAAGTTTTGAAGAGACATCACTCGAAAATGCATCATCCGTTAATCGGCAAAGTTGTCAACGCGACTAACAATGGATGCACGAAAACCATCCCATCCATGGGCATCGAGTATAATGGGGAAACAAAACTTTGTAGCAGGCCAAAAGAGATTTGGGTGGTGCAAAGTCTGAGGTGCAAAATACAGTGTTTTTTAGAGTCTGGTTACCATGATTCATTAACTTCACTTCTGTTTTATAATGTAAGTTTGCTCATAATGGAAATTTGATCCACGGAAACTTGCTTATGTCAAGATAAGCATGTTTTGCCCTATTTATCGGTCATCTGCATTTAATCATTAAACTAATCGCCTCAACTTGTAAATGACTACTTAGATCGAGAATTGCATTTACCAGCACGTAAAGAGTAATACTTCTTCAATAACCAGAAAACAAGATACTGAAAGAAAATTAATTAAGCAGAAAGATATAATTTAGTCCTACAAAAGGTTGATTGGAATGGAACTATATGCCCTTGAGAATAGCATCAAGACTGGGTAACCACGCATTTAAGATGATGGAGTAAGCCCTCTCCGTTGGGTGCACCGAGTCCCAAAATAGATACTTGGATGCATTCGGACATACATAGGAATTCACATCGCATGAAAATGACACTTTGATGATGCCCGTCCCGCAGCATGCGCTATCCACGTCTTCGAAACCTACTCAACAAAAAGAAACATTAAATGCACGTAATTAACCAGCTTTAAGATGCACATTCTTCATGTATTAAACACGAGAGGACATAATATTAGAAAGTAATCTGAAAACTCACCAAAACTGTGGGGGGCTTTGATCATTCGCACCACTGGATTGTATATGTCAATGTATTTTATGACTACACCAAGAGATTGGAAGCTCTTTTCCATCTGGCCTAGTTCCCTTCGAAGCATCGTGTTGTAATTCCTAGCGACCGAGGAGAATTTCTCGATGCAGCCGCGATCTCGAAAAGGGTTACCTGAATTAAGGTTGATGACCACAGGTATGCAACCCATTGGCGGCAGTCCGACTACTGCAATTCTTCGAGCCCCTTGATTCAACAAAGTCTACATCGACAGCATCATCCGATCATGAGTCTAATCAGGCTAAAGTTACCCTACTCCGAAACAATAAAGGCGTGTTTAGTAACGCTTCTGTTCCAGGGAACAATTTTTGCTGAAAAATGATTTTTTCTATTTCTATTCTTGGGAACAATTTCTGAGTAAAAGAACGTGTTTGATAACTTCCCAAAATTTTTATTCCCGGGATAGAAATACGTTTAGTAAAATTTTTAGCCACCGGCGGAGCCTCACCAGGCCAGGGCGAGGGCTGGTGAGCTCGCCGGTGGCCTAGCGAGCACCGCGAGGTTCAACCTCACCCAGGCGGTGCGAGGTCAGCCTCACCTTTCTTGGGCGAGCTCAAGCTCGCCCAAATATGGCGAGGCCGAGCTTGTCCGGCCATCGGCGAGGCTCGGCCTCACTGGGCCACCACTGGGCAACACCGACCTGGCGGTGGCCTGGAAAGGCCGAGCCTTGCTGGTGGCTAGGCGAGCTCGGCCTCATCGTGGCTCAACGTCTCCGGGGGCAGGTGAGGTCGCCGGTCCTCGTTTGGCTAGTCGCTGATTCCAGTCATGGCCAAGGCTGGCGATCGGCCAAAAGGAAGAAGAAGAAAAGAAAGAGAAGAAGAAAAAAGAAGAGAGAGAAAAAAATAGATTCTAGAAATTGTTTCCGGAAACAAGAAACTACTTTTTTCTACTACTTGTTTCTTTTCCAAATCTATTTCCGAGAACAAAATAAATAAATTTTTTGTTTCCGGGAATAAAAGTTTTACTAAACAGGTTTTTATTCTTTTTTCGTTCCCTAGAACAAAAAAAGTTGTTCCGGGGTACGAAAACAAATTTTAACAAATAGGCCCTAATATTACAAATAGAGTGAACAGAATTTTCGACTTCGAGGCGTGCAAAATACCTCCTTAGACAGTTATTTTAAACTATCAACAACAACCACAATTAACTATCCAAGCAAGATTGTCTCTAAGAACGTTGTGATATAGAGCGAAAAGTGAGCATCAAAAACCTTAAGATCATATCTGCAATTTGTATAGAGCCAAGAGATTTTGAGTAATCAACCTGAGTGAAATTTTTTACATGATTCAATATGAACTGCTGGTACATTTGGGGGGTGAAGCTTTGCCGTCTGAAAGGAAGACCGTAGTAATTGAAGATGAAGTCGTTGGTGCCGCTGCTAATCACAAACAAGGCCCCATTGATGATGTTTCTGGTTCGGTTCTTTCCAATTGCCATCTCAAGCCTTTTCGTGTACTCTTTGAAGTACTGCAATTGCTTCTCCACTGATATCACATTCTGCACATTCATGAACAGAGGAGGACCACAAAAGAAACAACGATTGCGATTAGTGGAGACTAAGGCTCAGTGCTCTTTGTAGCCAAGCGCGATTGGTAATGAGTAGCGACTGAAGTGGAAGAATTGCCTACAAGCATTTGACCAGTAAGAGGGTCGTATCCAGAGCTCGCGGAGGCGAAACAAACTCCGGTTGTCAGATCCTCCGTGCTAAGCATCGGGTCTAAGTATGGCGGCAAAAGTTCTTTAACCCCGTAGTGCGCAGCTGTAACAGAGTATATTCCCACAAACAACACACAAATTGAAGTAACCATTCTTCAATCTTAGTCGTTCAGATTGAGAGAAAAACCTCACCTATAAGATCAGGAATCAACCTCCCATTGCTGAACCTTCCTGTTGGAATGTGGTTCACGAAGTCTTTCCCATAAGGCGGCACATTGCCCTTGGTGGGAGTGTTTATGTAGTCATTGTTACCCGTATCGACTGTCGAGTCTCCGAACGCAAAGACAACCGAGACTGAGCTGCTGTTTGAGGGCCTTTGCATCGTCGGGATCCGAGCACAAACGCCACCACTGAAGACCGGTGCTAGCGTGACATAGCAAACAACGATGTGGTTAAGAAGAAGGGCAAGACGATGCTCTTTGCTGAAAGCCATCTAGCTAGACCTGTGGGTTTGTCTCACAAGTCAAATGAGATTCTGGAATGAAGAAACCGTATCGGACCCTTCACCTGTGGAGCTTCTCACACTGTCATGTTCATCAAGACTGTTGATGATATAGAGGGTGAAGCAACTAAAAATATGAGGTGAAGTTTTATGAATGGCCTCCAATTTTGACGTGGTGGAGGTCATGCATTTACTGCACCGCTGTGTGTGTACAGACATCATCTGTGTGTGTACAGACATCATCTCAGTGCATTTCGCTTAAATCATGGGGACAACTCTCACAGCTACTTTGGAGGCCAGCACAATGCGCAAAATTAATTACTGAGGTTAGTTCAGACGTTAATAATAATCGTCACATTCATCGTTGTCTAAATTCGTTTTACTAGTAATATCCTAATGCATCAACAAACAGCGGTGTCCTTCCTATAGGACTCCTGGTAAAGTAGATTGTGATCATATGATCATCAACCAAATCATTCATGAAACGAACATCTACACTTGCCGTTGAAAAAGATACGAGCTTCTTACTAGTGGCCAATTGAGAAAACTAACTAACTCTTTTCAACTCAGTTATGTCCGAGGTTAGAGATTGGGCAATACAGTTCATGCATCAACATACGAGGCAGCAGGTGCTTGAAAGGAAAACCGATTGAATACCCTAGCATCCAATTGGTTAATACGATGCCCAAGAGTCAAGATATCATATCAAGTGTAAATATCAAATGTCAAAATGGTATTTTAACATTGTCTCTAAATCATTCTCAAATTTGCATGCTTAAAATTGATGTGCCGACAATCCTTGCTTCTGTATCATTGAAGTGTAATTTTAGCATCATTACGAATTGTATGCTTCACCTATGATGAGGTCTGCGCTGGAAAAAGATAGAGAACCAAGATGATGGCAATTCAGGAGAATGTCTAAAGCATCCTATCAAGATGTAATATGGGCTTACTCTAGCTAAGCTTTGGGCCCTCTAAGGGTGTGCAATTGCTTATCCAACCCAGCCCAAATCCCAAGTGAGTATGAACATTAACGTCTAACCAGATAAGTAAAGCGATCGGTACCGTTGAATCCACAAAAAAAAAAAAAAAAAAAAACAAACAAACAAACAAACAAACAAACAAACACGAAGCTTCATTTTTGTGTTATGTTTTTCATGATCAAAGCATTTAATTCCTCGTACATCTCATGAGCTTGATGTGTACTTAATTCAAGAGAACCAAAATGCAAAATGTTATCTTGTGAATAAATACGAGAAATGAGTCAATGTAAAATCATGTTATCTTAGGATCGTCCATTTTAAATGCGTTCATAACTAATTATTGAAAAATCTTTCGATGCGATCCATATTTCTACGTTATCCATCCCCTGATTATTGAAAACCAGCATGATACAGTTTAGTGGGTGAAGCAACTAAAAATATGAGGGGAAGTTTTATGAATGGCCTCCATTTTTGACGTGGTGGTAGGTCATGCATTTACTGCTCCGCTGTGTGTGTGTGTACGTAGACATCATCCGTGTGTGTACGAGATATCATCTCAGTGCATTTCACTTAAACCATGGGGACAACTCTCCAGCTACTTTGGAGGCCGGTACAACGTGCAAAATTAATTACTGAGGTTAGTTCAAACGTTAATAATGATCATCACGTTCATCGTTGTCTAAATTCGTTATTACTAGTAACATCCTAATGCATCAACAAATAGTGGTGTCCTTCCTATAGGACTCCTGGTAAAGTAGATTGTGATCATATGATCATCAACCAAATCATTCATGAAACGAACATCTACACTTGCTGTTGAAAAAGATACGAGCTTCTTACTAGTGGCCAATTGAGAAAACAGACTAACTCTTTTTAACTCAGTTATGTCCCAAGTTAGAGATTCGGCAATAAAGTTCATGCATCAGCATACGAGACAGCAAGTGCTTGAAAGGAAAGCCGATTGAGGCCCCGTTTGGTTCAGCATTCCCAAGGGGCTTTCAGCCCCGAAAGCCCCTTGGGAAAAAATTTTGGTGTTTGGTTCAGCATTTGGAGGTGTCCTTAGTCAAATGCTGACATTTGAAATGCTGAAAGCCCAAAGCAGGTGGAGACCTACTTTGGGCATTCAGCATTTGCAGAATGCTAGTCCTCTTATTAATGAATTTCTTTTTTTCGGACATATATGACCATGTTTACTATCATGAAATGACTCTTTCTAGTCAAATTTGTATGAGATGAACTTGGTTTTATTTTTCTTAATGAGGACCTCCCTTTTTATATCCGGTGCTTACTTAAAAAAATTAGCATCCACAATCGGTCACTTCATCATCTACCGAATAAGTTCACCCTTTTTTTTTTATCATTTTTATATTTTGACAATCAATAGCCTAACTTTTTATCAATACACTAGAATGATCATTAATTAACGAAGATGATACAATAATTTTAAAAAATTATTCAAAGTTGAAAACAAACCTAAAAGAACCCTAGGCCAAAAGTTGAGCTTTGCATCTAATCTATAATCAAATTCTTTTAATATAATTTTTAAATAATTTACTAATATATATATTTTACATTACTCTCAACATGAAAATGTAAAATGTTATATAGTCATTGTTTCTTTTTTGCAATTTTAAAAATACTAAAACTAAAAAACTTAATTTGGTCACACTAAAGGGTTTTTTAAATATATATTTACCAAACAGTTTTGCATTTCCCTAAAGCACTTTTCAGTTATAGTTTACCAAACAGTCTAGCATTTCGGAAAACCCCTTTACCTCAAAGGTATTTGCATTCTCCCAAGGGTATTTCCCCAAAGCCGAACCAAACGGGCCCTGAATACCCTAGCGTCCAATTGGTTAATACGATGCCCAAGAGTCAAGATATCATATCATGTGTAAATATCATATGTCAAAATGGAATTTTAACACTGTCTCTAAATCATTCTCAAATTTGCTTGCTTAAAATTGATGTGCCGACAATCCTTGCTTCTGTATTCATTGAAGTGTAATCTTAGCATCATTACGATTTGTATGCTTCACCTATGATGAGGTCTGCGCTGGAAAAAGATAGAGAACCAAGATGAAGGCAATTCAAGAGAATGTCTAAAGCATCTGATCAAGATGTAATATGGGCCTACTCTAGCTAAGCTTTGGGCCCTCTAAGGGTGTGCAATTGCTTATCCAGCCCAGCCCAAATCCTAAGTGAGTATGAACATTAACGACTAACCAGATAAGTAAAGCGATCGGTACCGTCGAATCACCAAAAAAAAAAAAAAAATTAGTAACACGAAGTTTAATTCTTGTGTTATGCTCCTCATGATCAAAGCATTTAATTCCCCGTACATCTCATGAGCTTAATGTGTACTTACATTCAAGAGAACCAAAATGCAAAATGTTATCTTGTGAATAAATACGAGAAATGAGTCAATGTAAAATCATGTTATCTTAGGATCGTCCATTTTAAATGCGTTCATAACTAATTATTGAAAAATCTTTCGATGCGATCTATATTTCTACGTTATCCATCCCTTGATTATTGTAAACCAGCATGATGCAGTTTAGTGGGTGAAGCAACTAAAAATATGAGGGGAAGTTTTATGAATGGCCTCCATTTTTGACGTGGTGGTAGGTCATGCATTTACTGCTCCGCTGTGTGTGTGTGTACAGACATCATCTGTGTGTGTACAGATATCATCTCAGTGCATTTCACTTAAACCATGGGGACAACTCTCCAGCTACTTTGGAGGCCGGTACAACGTGCAAAATTAATTACTGAGGTTAGTTCAAACGTTAATAATGATCATCACGTTCATCGTTGTCTAAATTCGTTATTACTAGTAACATCCTAATGCATCAACAAATAGTGGTGTCCTTCCTATAGGACTCTGGTAAAGTAGATTGTGATCATATGATCATCAACCAAATCATTCATGAAACGAACATCTACACTTGTTGTTGAAAAAGATACGAGCTTCTTACTAGTGGCCAATTGAGAAAACAGACTAACTCTTTTTAACTCAGTTATGTCCCAAGTTAGAGATTCGGCAATAAAGTTCATGCATCAGCAAACGAGACAGCAAGTGCTTGAAAGGAAAGCCGATTGAATACCCTAGCGTCCAATTGGTTAATACGATGCCCAAGAGTCAAGATATCATATCATGTGTAAATATCATATGTCAAAATGGCATTTTAACATTGTCTCTAAATCATTCTCAAATTTGCTTGCTTAAAATTGATGTGCCGACAATCCTTGCTTCTGTATTCATTGAAGTGTAATCTTAGCATCATTACGATTTGTATGCTTCACCTATGATGAGGTCTGCGCTGGAAAAAGATAGAGAACCAAGATGATGGCAATTCAAGAGAATGTCTAAAGCATCTGATCAAGATGTAATATGGGCCTACTCTAGCTAAGCTTTGGGCCCTCTAAGGGTGTGCAATTGCTTATCCAGCCCAGCCCAAATCCTAAGTGAGTATGAACATTAACGACTAACCAGATAAGTAAAGCGATCGGTACCGTCGAATCCACCAAAAAAAAAGAAAAATTAGTAACACGAAGTTTAATTCTTGTGTTATGCTCCTCATGATCAAAGCATTTAATTCCCCGTACATCTCATGAGCTTAATGTGTACTTACATTCAAGAGAACCAAAATGCAAAATGTTATCTTGTGAATAAATACGAGAAATGAGTCAATGTAAAATCATGTTATCTTAGGATCGTCCATTTTAAATGCGTTCATAACTAATTATTGAAAAATCTTTTGATGCGATCTATATTTCTACGTTATCCATCCCTTGATTATTGTAAACCAGCATGATGCAGTTTAGCTTCAAATGTGATGCAAGATTGGACAAACAAATGTATAGGCCTGCAAGAGATGAAGTCATGATCATGACCAATCCGAGGCATCCAAAATACTTATAAAAAAGGAGGGGGGTTCTAAATAAATTTTATTTATACATAATGTTGAAAAATCATTTGAATGAGAATATGATCGAAATGGTACTATTAGAAGAATCGGATCTAACTCTTATAGAAAAACGCAACATATTGAAAAAATTATAGTATCTAGAAACGGGAAGTACTGGTTAGAAGTGTTGGTTTTAAACGTTGTGCGAAGCACGTGTCTAACCAACAAAAAAGCAAACTTTCGATATGGTTTCCAGTGGTAGTCTGATAATCTGACTTAAGCCTGGATATATTCCTTATTTTAATATGTTTGCACACCTCGTCCCTATTAATGGGAGAAAAAGTTTTTCTTACCTCACCCTTTTTTACGTCCTATAGTTCAAACGGAGTAATTTTAAGACGTACTCTGCCCCAAAATTTATGAATGCTCGGTACCTCTTATGAGATGCTTTGGACCGGATGCGAAAAGTGGAGTTAATCGGATGGATGAAAATTGTTGAATCGGGACATCGAGAATCCTGAGTTAAAGGAGCAACAGTTAAAAAAATAAAAAATAAAAATGAAAAAGCCCCCACCGATGGGCATCGAGTATGATGGGGAAACAAAACTTTGTAGCAGGCCAAAAGAGATTGGGCGGTGCAAAGTCTGAGGTGCAAAATACAGTGATTTTCAGAGTCTGGTTTACCATGATTCATTAACTTCACTTCTGTTTTATAATGTAATTTTGCTCATAATGGAAATTTGATCCACGGAAACTTGCTTATGTCAAGATAAACATGTTTTGCCCTATTTATCAGTCATCTGCATGTAATCAATAAACTAATCGCCTCAACTTGTAATTGACTATTTAGATTGAGAATTGCGTTTACCGGCACGTAAAGAGTAATACTTCTTCAATAACCAGAAAACAAGATACTGAAAGAAAATTAATTAAGCAGAAAGATATAGTTTAGTCCTATAAAAGGTTGATTGGAATGGAACTATATGCCCTTGAGAATAGCATCAAAACTGGGTAACTGAGCATGGAAGATGATGGAGTACGCCGTCTCGGTTGGGTGCACCGAGTCCCAAAATAGATACTTGGATGCATTCGGACATACATAGGAATTCATATCGCATGAAAATGACACTTTGATGATGCCCGTCCCGCAGCATGCGCTATCCACGTCTTCGAAACCTACTCAACAAAAAGAAACATTAAACGCGCGTAATTAACCAGCTTTAAGATGCACATTGTTCATGCATTAAACACGAGAGGACATAATATTAGAAAGTAAATCTGAAAACTCACCAAAACGGTGCGGGGCTTTGATCATTCGCACCACTGAATTGTATATGTCAATGTATTTTATGACTACACCAAGAGATTGGAGGCTCTTTTCCATCTTGCCTAGTTCCTTTTGAAGCATCGTGTTGTAATTCCTAGCGACCAAGGATAATTTCTCGATGCAGCCGCGATCTCGAAAAGGGTTACCTGAATAAAGGTTGATGACCACAGGTATGCAACCCATTGGCGGCAGTCCGACTACCGCAATTCTTCGAGCCCCTTGATTCCACAAAGTCTACATGGACAGCATCATCCGATCATGAGTCTAATCAGGCAAAAGTTACCCTACTCCGAGACAATAATATTACGAATAGAGTGAACAGAATTATCGACTTCGAGGCGTGTAAAGTACCTCCTTAGACAGTTTCTGTAAACTATCAACAACCACAATTAACTATCCAAGCAAGATTGTCTCTAAGAACGTTGTGATATAGAGCGAAAATTGAGCATCAAAACCATCAGGATCATATCTGCAATTTGTATAGAGCCAAAAGATTTTGAGTAATCAACCTGAGTGAAATTTTTTACATGATTCAAAATGAACTGCTGGTACATTTGGGGAGTGAAGCTTTGCCGTCTGAAAGGAAGACCATAGTAATTGACGATGAAGTCGTTGGTGCCGCTGCTCATCACAAACAAGGCCCCATTGATGATGTTTCTGGTTCGGTTCTTTCCGATTGCCATCTCAAGCCTTTTCGTGTACTCTTTGAAGTACTGCAGTTGCTTCTCCATTGATATCACATTCTGCACATTCATGAACAGAGGAGGACCACAAAAGAAACAACAATTGCGATTAGTGGAGACTAAGGTTCAGTGTTCTTTGTAGCCAAGCGCGATTGGTAATGAGTAGCGACTGAAGTGGAAGAATTGCCTACACGCGCTTGACCAGTAAGAGGGTCATATCCGGAGCCCGCGGAGGCGAAACAAACTCCGGTCATCAGATCCTCCATGCTGAGCGCCGGGTCTAAGTACGGCGGCAAAAGTTCTTTAACCCCGTAGTGTGCCACTGTAACAGAGTATATTCCCACAAACAACACACAAATTGAAGTAACCATTCTTCAATCTTAGTCGTTCAGATTGAGAGAAAAACCTCACCTATAAGATCAGGAATCAACCTCCCATTGCTGAACCTTCCTGTTGGAATGTGGTTCACGAAGTCTTTCCCATAAGGTGGGACGTTGCCCTTGGAGGGAGTGTTTATGTAGTCATTGTTACCCGTATCGACCGTCGAGTCTCCGAACGCAAAGACAGCCGAGACCGAGCGGCCATTTGAGGGCCTTTGCATCGTCGGGATCCGAGCACAAACGCCACCACTGAAGACCGGTGCTAGCGTGACATAGCAAACAACGATGTGGTTAAGAAGAAGGGCAAGACGATGCTCTTTGCTGAAAGCCATCTAGCTAGACCTGTGGGTTTGTCTCACAAGTCAAATGAGATTCTGGAATGAAGAAACTGTATCGGACCCTTCACCTGTGGAGCTTCTCACACTGTCGTGTTCATCAAGACTGTCGATGATACAGAGGGTGAAGCAACTAAAAATAGGAAGGGAAGTTTTATCAATGGCGATCTCAGAATGGCCTCCACTTTTGACGTGGCGGTAGGTCATGCATTTACTGCTCCGCCGTTTGTGAACAGACATCATCTCATTGCCTTTCGCTTAAATTATGTGGACAACTCTCCAGCTACCCTGGAGGCGGGCACAACGCACAAAATTAATTACCGCGCGTTAGTTGAGACGTTGATAATGATCATCATGCTCATCGTTGTCTAAATTCGTTCTACTAGTAACATCTTAATGCATCAACAAACAGTGGTGTCCTTCCTATAGGACACCGAAGGACACCTAATAAAGTAAATTGTGATTATGTTCATCAACCAAATCATTCATGAAACGAACATCTACACTTTCTGTTGAAAAAGATACAAGCTTCTTACTAGTGGTCAATTGAGAAAACAGACTAACTCTTGTCAATTTAGTTACGTCCCAAGTTAGAGATTTGGCAATAAAGTTCATGCATCAACATACGAGGGAGCAGGTGCTTGAAAGGAAAGCCGGTTGCATATCCTAGCATCCAATTGGTTAATACGATACTCATAAGTCAAGATATCATATCATGTGTAGATATTAGATGTCAAGATGTCATTTTAATATTGTCTTTGGATCATTCTCAAATTTGCATAGCTCATATTGATGAGCCAACAATCCTTGCTTGTGTATTCATTGAAGTGTAATCTTAGCATCATTACGAATTGTATACTTCACCTATGATGAGGTTTGCACTAGAAAAAGATAGGGAACCAAGATGATGGCAATTCGGGAGAATGTCTAAAGCATCCAAACAAGATGTAATGTGGGCCTACTCTAGCTAAGCTTTGGGCCCTCTAAGGGTGTGCAGTTGCTTATCTAGCCCAGCACAAATCCCAAGTGAGTATGAACATTAACAACTAACCAGATAAGGAAAGCGATCAATAACGTCAAATCCACAAAAAAACACGAAGTTTCATTCTTGTGTTATGCTCCTCATTGATCAAAGCATTTAATTGCTCGTACATCTCATGAGCTTAATGTGTATTTACATTCAAGAGAACCAAAATGCAAAATGTTATCTTGTGAATAAATACGAGAAATGAGTCAATGTAAAATCATGTTATCTTGGGATCGTTCATTTCTAAATTGCATTTGAAGCTAAATTGCATCACGCTGGTTTACAATAATTGGGGGATAGATAATGTAGAAATATGGATCTCATTGGAAGATTTGTCGATAATTTAGCGAGATTGGACAAACAAATGTACAGGCCTGCAAGAGATGAAGTTGTGATCATGACCAATCCCGAGGCATCCAAAATGCTTGCCAAAAAAAAAGGGTTCTAAATAAATTTTATTTATACATAATGTTGAAAAATCAATTGAATGAGAATATGATCGAAATGGTACTATTAGATTTGATCTCTTATAGAAAAATGCAACAGATTGAAATAATTACAGTGTCTAAAAACAGAGAGTACCGATCAAACGTGTCAGTTTTAAATATTATGCGAAGCACATGTCTAACTAGCGAGAAGTAAATTTCGAATATGGGTTTTCAATGATAGTCCAATAACTTGATCCAAACATGGATCCATTCTACACACCCTATTCCTCTTAATTAGAGAGAGAGTTTTTTTTACTTTATATTTTTTTACGTCCTATAGTACAAACGAAGGAATTTTAGAACATACTCTTCCCCAAATTTATGAATGCTCCGTACCTCTTATGAGATGCGAAAGGTGGAGTTAATCGGATGGATGAAAGTTGTCGAATCGGGACATCGAGAATCCTGAGTTAAAAGAGCAACAGTTAAAAAAATAAAAAATAAAAAATAAAAAAAGCCCCCCACCGACCATTGCAATGCGGCGCTATAATCACCCCCCGGGTCGAACCACATCCGGCAATTCGTCGTCGCTTTTCCCCCTCTCGCAGCGCCGTCTCCTCGTCCGGCACCGGGCGATTAACCATCATCGCCGCCGCCGCCGCCGCCGCCGCCGTCGTCGTCGTCCCTTCCGCTCCTCCCTAGGAACCCAACTCGCCCCGCCGTCCTTTTCCTGTTCTTGCTCCTCCGGCCGTGCCCCTTCGCCTGCGGAAAAGTCGAACCCGAAAGAACCCCCAAGCTCGATCCTTTTCGCCGCTGCGCTGTCGTGGGCGATGAAAAGAGGATACCCAGAACCGTCTCCATCCACGTCTCTCGGCCCGCCTCAGTCCAGACTCAAGTACAACCCTGAAGGTAGTTCCTTTGCTGTTGCCTGGCTTTGAATTTTTCCTGTGTTCCGTCGCGCTTTTTCTTTTTGCGCTCCTGGGATTCGCGGAATTGGGGGTTGGGTGCTTCTGGAGGGCAAGATCTAGTTCGTCGATCGAGACCCATTTGGTTTTGAGCCCCGTGGCTGCGGCTTTTTCTCCGTTTGGTGATTGATGATGGAGCTGGAATGAGTGGTTTGTATCATCGCTTGCCCCTTTTGGTACCGGGAATCTGTGAAGGTTTTGCTTTTTCGTGTTGGCGGGTATATGGAAAAATGAACCTGTGGCAAGAGTTTCGGTTGCCGAATCCAGCACTTCAGTTTCCTCTGGCATTGCTATGCTGACATATAGATTGCTTTGGGTTGTCACTGTAGGTGATCCCCAGTTTTTAGAAGATGAAACCACCAAGATTTTCGCCCGGAAAGTCGCTGACCATTACAGTGCGAGGACGAACCAGACCCTTGAAGAGAGGGAAGCTAGTCCCATTATTCACTTGAAGAAACTTAATAATTGGGTACGCACTCTGGTTTTCTAGATGCATTAGCTCTTGAAGATGGCAGATGACTGTAGCCCTCTCTAATGTCTTAACTCTTATGCTATGCAGATTAAAAGTGTATTAATTCAGCTCTATGCCCGACGTGGGGATGCAGTTCTTGATCTTGCGTGTGGCAAGGTGATTATCAGCTCTCATATGTCTATGTTCATTTTCAGAAATTAGCTTATTTCCTTTTTAGTTGCTTGGACATCTTTTGAGAATGTTTTTTTCTTCCTAATTACTAGGGCGGCGATCTCATTAAATGGGACAAAGCAAAAATCGGGTATTACGTTGGGATAGACATAGCTGAAGGCTCAGTAAGGATCAATCTCTCTGAGCTGTTGTATTTTACTCTCTTAATCTTTTTGTACGTAGCTGATATGATTATAGTGAGAGAATTTACTGCATGTAAAACATCTTCAGATAGAAGATTGCCGCACCCGTTATAATGGTGATGCAGACCACCATCAGCGACGTAAGAAGTTCACATTTCCGGCACGTCTCATATGTGGAGATTGTTTTGAGGTAAATGTGAGCATAGTTGTCAGAGGAAGGTCATAGTTAGGTGGTCCTTCACTGCAAACAATAAGAAGCTGGGAAATTTTCATGAAGCTTCTTTCTCCTTTGGTTTGCCAACCTTAGCAGTACTCTCATTTCAAGAAGGGGGATGTAGTTTCCCATCGTGTTTAAAGAGGTTAATGCATGTGGCATGATCTTTCGACCTTGATTAAGTTCTTTGGTCCATCGCATTATTAAATCCAACTCAGCATCACATCTCAATAAGTTTTTAACTTTCAAGTCTCGTTAAGATATTAGACTTTCCATATATCATCAATTCAAGACTTTGTCAAAAACTGAACTAAATTGGTAAATCTTGATGGCATTATGAATAGAATTGAATTGCAATGAATTGTCATTGAATTATGCAATTCTTGCAAGAATCTTAGAGGACTGATAAGAGCTCTCTCTTTTCGCTGCCTATAATAGGTTCGATTGGACAAAGTTTTGGCTGCTGATGCACCTTTTGACATTTGCAGTTGCCAGGTAAGTATGTCTAATTTAAGGTCTTATTTTTCTTTCGAACTCACACACACAATATCATGATTGGTTGAGTGTTCCTCGTGGCCTCTGAAAGATGGGATTCATGCCATTTGCTGGAGATTACAACCGATCCTTAAGTAAAATTTGGTTATTTTATATTATGCTGACTATGTTTGTGCCTTTCTCGTACAATCCAAGACTGCTTTCTTTTGTCACAGTTGCCGCATGACAATAAAATCATCATCTATCAAACTTTACAGTGCATGGGCCTTATGTGGTGTGCGTTTGCCTTTATGTGACTTCACCAATGACTGAACTTTTAATAATTTATATATTGCAGTTTGCTATGCATTACTCCTGGTCAACTGAAGCACGGGCTCGTCGAGCTTTAGCCAACGTGTCAGCTTTACTTCGTCCTGGAGGCATATTCATTGGAACAATGCCAGATGCAAATGTGATAATAAAAAAGCTTAGAGAAGGTATTGTTATTCTAATTGGCCTGTTCTTTCCCAGTAAAACTAAGGAATGATGCGGTCATGTTCAACCCTCGACTTTTGCTAAATTCAATATAATTTCCAGCGGATGAGCTTGCTTTTGGCAACAGTGTCTACTGGATACATTTTGATGAAGAATTCTCTGAGAAGGTGAATGCTCCATCACTGTTGACATCTTTACAATTGTGATATTAAGTCATGAAAAAGTTCACATGTGCTTTTGTGTACAGAAATTTAAATCATCAAACCCCTTTGGGATCAAGTACAAGTTTCACCTAGAGGTACCAGTTTCTACTCTTTTTCTCGCTGTTGTTTGAGCTGTGTACACTGAGTTAGCCACTCCAAGAAGCCATTGTAGTTGCCCAATTATCCTTCTTTCATCTCTCTTTTCCCTTTTTGATTAATCAATCTAGTATGTATGTTGTATTCCACTTAAGAAAATGTATGTGTCTTGCAATGATAGCTGATTTTGCAAGTATATATTCTTTCAGGATGCTGTCGATTGCCCTGAATGGATTGTTCCCTTCCATGTCTTCAAAGCTTTGGCAGAAGAGGTAATTGTTTCCAGCAGTCCAGTTACTATTTCTGGAGTTCTCTCATAGTGTGTGAGCAAGAAACTGCAGCCTGCCGTCCACACTAAGTTCTTTTTCCATCTTCGGCAGTATGAGTTGGACCTAGTTTTCGTGAAGAACTCGCATGAATTTGTACACGAATATTTGAAGAAGCCAGAATATGTGGAATTGATGCGGAGGCTTGGAGCCTTGGGGGATGGTAATCAAGACCAAAGTAAGTTTCTTTTTTTGTCTGATGTGATGCCCACTTGGGGTGACTGCAGTTTGGCTGTTTGTGGCTGTACTTTTTAGTTTTCGTTGTAGCTTGTAGATTTTGTTAATTGGGATTAAGTTCTATTTCATAAGTAAGTATCTCGAATCCTTAGACACTTAGTTAGCCATGAGCCATAAGTAGGAAGCACTTTTGGTTTTTTGACTTCTTGCATTCACTACAAACTAGGAACCATCCAAAGGAGGAAGCACACTTTTCTGCCTCATATAATCTTTGTGCTGTAAATATCATGCGCATTTTTTCATAGCAGCGGAGTATTCAAAGGTGGTACTGCTGAACATGTAGGAGCCCCTTCTAATGTTAAAATTGCGGGAAAAGAATCTGCTTGTACCAATCAGTATTTGCATGATTTACTTTTTCTTGTTTTCATTGTGGATAACTGCAATTTCAGGCGTGGACCATGTGGCGTCCCCCAATTAGCTGTGGAACTATCTAATATCTTTTCATTCCTACTCAGGCACGCTATCCCCAGATGAGTGGGAAGTAGCCTATCTATACTTGTCATTTGTATTGAGGAAGGTGAAAACATCTTTCTTTTCTCTTTCCCCTTCTTCTGTCATTGTCATTTTTTGCCTTGCATTGAAGAATATGTATTGCTGTTGTCTTTGCAGAGAGGCCAACCAGACAGATCTCAAGGAAATGGTGGAAGAGACAAAGGGAAGATGCATCTAGAAAAAGAAGACATCTTGTACATTAATAACGACTTTTAGACTGACCATGCCTTCCTAGTCCACAAGGCCGATGCAATAACTCAGCAGAGCAGAGCATGAAGCAGCAAAACTTTTTTACTATATTCAAGAAGGCTGTACGTCATCCTGTTGCTCTAATATTGCAAGCTTCAAAAGGTTGCTTCAAATTTTGTAGCTCCTTGAGAATAGATTACAATAGCAAAACCCGGATCTTGTATTATGGTGATATTCAAGATACAAAGTCTTGATGGAAATACAACGGAGTCGATCAATTGCTTTATTCTTTGTAAAACCAAATACTATGATGCTACCGATTTTTGCAAGGCTGAGCTCGAGGCGTAGTCCGCGTTCTTTCTTCTCGCCTGTCTTGGTAAATGCCGAATTGCAGTATAACCCCCAGCATGTCATGGATTGTTGCTACCAGAAGGCAAAGAAAAAGAGAGAATGGAAGATCGTTGCCCAATCTTGTCCACATCTGTAAATACTCTCCGAGCCACACAATACTGAATCTGTAGTTACTCAGGTTAGTTAACCCACTTTCCTAGAAGGAGAGACTCGACATGCAGTAGTTCCTCAAGTTGGCAAGAAAATACCATGCAGGACATCTGATGGAAGGAAGGAGAGAGACTCCACATGTAGTAGTTATTAGAACCTGCTACGGAAGCGGACTAACTGATAGAGGCCCGGAGCCAATAAAAGTATATAACGTCACATAATCGGTCCAGGAACCATGAGTGCAATGCAAACTGTACATTCTTATTTAATGCGCGGCACACAAAACATCGATCTTTCCATCATCATCCCATAAAACATAACATTTTCCCTGACTATAGTCAATCATACGTCGCAAACTAGAGCTTTTGTAACTTCGACAAATTTTCATGAGTTTAGCCTCGCCTTATAAGGACAACAAGAAGAGTCAGCAGAGCCAACCCCATGAAAGACGCTCCAAGAGCCAGTCCAGCATTTCCATCTGAGTTCGAAGACATCTTCTCCACAGATGGGGGAGTGAAGATGTCAGCAAGGAAGCTGGATATGTTGCCAACCATCTGCTCCACCCTAAGCTTGATGTTCTGCAAGAAGGACATGAATCCATTTTTGTGGCCACCTTCAGAAGTCTCTTCATCCACCCTTGGCGATTTCCAATCATCAGAAAAAGCATGATCAGCAGATTCCTCCACTTTTGGCTCCATATATGGGAATTGAATACCTGCTTACGGCACCAGGAATATATTTTGAGGCAATAATCCAAACGTGAGAGATTCATTCCCACATAAGGCGGGGATATGTAAAAGCCGGATCATAGAGCTTACTGGAGTTCTGTGATTGGAGGAAGTCCTGGAGAGCCTTATTTTTCAAAAAAGCATCCCAGACATTTTGATCACTAGCAATTGAAGCAACAACAGTCTGGAACACAAAAGTAAAGAAAAGGAACTCATGTGATTGCTCTAATAGTGAAATGACATAACAGTAATGCTGCTTTTGTTTATCAGATAGCTACACCACATATTACTTTTACAAACGACCTTATGCATTTGTTATTGAGGAGGGTAAGTACCTGAGCCTCAGAACTTTGAGTAAGCAGTTTAAAAGCCTCGACAGCATGTTTGGGTACTGGAAAAGTTGCCAGAGCCTCACCAATAACTGTAGATTGGGTCTCAACAGAATTTGTGAGCACAGGCAGACCAGAGGCCTGGTCTGCCGGAAGTTGACCTTCCCACCCAGTGATGTTTGTGGATGACAAATATACCCTAGATTACCAAAAGCATAAGATCCAGGGAAGAAGTGAAGGTGGCAGACAAAGACCATTCCATCAAACAGGAGGAATATATAGAGAGAGAGAGAGAGAGAAGAAGCAGAACATGATTGTAGAGAAAAGCACAAATAAGAAAAAAGGTGACCCCCATCAGAAGCCAAGCTTTTATTTCCCCGGACAAATGAAGCTTGTCTTCAGCCCAGAAACCATCATCAATATGTGTCAACAACCCAAAGATCATAATCAAGTCTAAAATGACAATCGATAAAACAACAGCCACAAATGTAAACGACTATCTTTCTATAAACTAATGTCATTCCAATTGAGCATGGAAAGTATATCCACCAGAACAAAGTGAAAAGTTTTCGAACTTCCCTGAAAAGTGGAGTATTGTTTTAACTCATCATTTATGAACCTCTCTCCTAAAGAACCTCAAGCACTCGAAATAAATGAAAGTTGCAAATTTAGGGCAAGAGTCACCCAGAATATCGAATATGCACCCACTCCAAAACAAGATGATAAACTCAATGTACAATGATTAGGTGGAACAGCTCAAACAAAACATGCATTTCATGGTTTTCAAGAATGACTTACGATGGACTGAAAATGCATGAACCATAATATATTCCAATAGAAGTCCCCATCTAACCTCCACAAAATATGCTAAATAGAAAAAGGAAAGACGAACGTTGTGAGGAAAACAGAACAATAATCCCATAAAATTCATTTGCCATTTAATTGAATCTGACCCTCCACGAGGAAAATGATAATTTGCAAATGATAATCAAACTAGGAGTTCGAGCTCTTCAGATACCATTAGGAGTCAGCTAGCCAATAGACCTGCATAATCGGCGGCGGAGACAATCTTTGACAACCAGAAGCAACAGTTTAAAACAAGTGAAGGCAGAAAGAAATACATACGATCCTAGATCGCCACAAAATATGGTAACTAGTAACTACACAGTTCTCTTTAGGTTCTCTCCCCCAATAAGGGGGTAGGTTTTCTTATGATGATCAAGAATCACCACTACGATTTTCTTCGCAGAAATTCGGACACAGAATGTCTATTCTCACAAAGCCATTCACAGCTATCAGCTTCTGTCATCGAACCCAAACTCCGGATTAATTACAAACCACCATTTTTCAGAAGAAAGATCAGAACTTCCTCTCAAACCAACACTCATAGCGAGCCTATTACATATGTAAGATATCCTTCTTAGCAGTTAATCCGACAGAACAAGCACAACAACACAGCACAAACGATGCAGAAACCCCAAATCCCAAATCCACGGACACATAACGATGGAATTACACACCAGCGGTAGCAAGTAACAGTCAAGACACGCCACATAAAATACCGAAGTTTCAGATTCAAATCCAAACGTACTTGTCAATAGCATCCTTCAAATCAGCAGTCGCCGCCTTGGCCTCCTCAAAGCTCGGCACGCCCCCGAACACAACCCTACCCATCGGCTGGCCCACCGGTTTCTCCTCGAACCCCCCGAAATCCCAATCGTCCACCTCCCACGCCGCCATCTGCGCCGCCGTCCCGTGGGTGGCGTCGCCCGCCGCCGCGGCGGCGACCTCGTCGCCCTTCGCCGACACGATGGCGGGCGCCCAGCCGGCGCCGGAGCCAGAGCCGCTCCGGACGGACTGCGGCGCCGCGGGGGCCGTGGGGGCCCTGCGGAGCGCGCCGCCGATCCCCGCGACCTTCGCCGCCGCGGACCTCATCGCTGCGCCGCCTCCCATGGCGTCGGACCGGACGGAGCGGGGGAGAAGAGAGGAGCGATCGGAGGAGAGGGGAGATCGAGTGGTGGCGGTTTCAGCTTCGCGCCACGTACGTCCCTGTTATCGCTCGCCGATTGCTTAGCACCGAAGCAAGAAAATGAAATCCGAAAGAGGCTGGATTCTTCCTCGGTTTAAAGACCCTCGCGGACCAAGATCCAGCCGTCCGTTCGTTTCGGATGCCATTACAGTGAATTTAACTTTTTCAGATTTTTTCGAAACGTAGGAAACTTCGTGGAAAAAAAGATTAAAGGGATTTGCAAATATTTCGTGACTTGTGTAAATATGCTGTTTAGCAATAGTCTCCTTGTTTCCCGCAATAATCAAATCTAATCAAGTATGATTTATTTCTTACATCCCCCCTTCATCAAAGCATTAATTTTGTTGATAAAGGTACGTTGGATGGAAAGATATCTTGGAATCATGAGTTTCGGATTTCCTTTTTGTTTTTCGATAATCTCTATACTTTTCTTTTAAGAGGCCGAATAGAAGGACGAGATATGTGGAAGGTGTCGTAGCCATGAAGGAAAATGGTTGAAGTAGTTGAATAGGAGGACCGATGTAAGTCGTTATCTTGCGTTGTGTTTAGATTAAGATGGGATTGAATAAAGTGGGATTAAAAATCTCTTTTGAATTTGAAAAATTTTATTAGGATATTATGAGAATAACAATTTATTACGAACCACGATTCTTGAAAAAAATAAACATCATAATAATTTGTAATTTTTGTGATCGAATTTTTGTGATTTATAATAGATTGTTATTTTCATAATATATTAAATATTATTACGCAATTATTTCTTAATTTTTTATAATATGTTTTAAGTAATTTGAGATGTGATAGATAATATATAAAAAAAAAATGAAAATCCTCTAACTTTCCAATTGACCAACCAGGATGAGCCACCGTCAATCACTGGGCCCATCCCTCCCTCACTCCGCTCGATCAGACGGTGCAGGCTCTCGTTGGCAATGGCGGAATCAGCAAGGCAGGAGGACCAGAGGGTGAGGTTTAATCAATCAAAGGAAAGTAACAACAACAGATTGTCAAAGGAAATTGACGATGTGAATAGTCATGACGACCATTTGGAAGGAGGAGGGGTCATTCCAATGAGAAGGCCAGTTTCAATGGATTCCCCGTTTTGGATTATCGAACCATGTTAAGGTTTTTAATCGCTACTGTTTGATAAGAACATGAACGAGCTGCCAAACAATTGACAATTTGGTGAATTAATTGGAGAGCAGGAAACAATTCATAGTCGATCACTACATCACTCTATCGCTAGAAGATAATAGAGTTTGCTATTTTTAAAAAAAAATTTACTCAAATTTGGCTTTATCCCATCCCTCCACTTGGATTCTCTTACCGAGCACATTGTTCGGGCATAACCAGGTTTATCTAGTTCAAAGGATGTTGCCAACCATCAGATAAAGATTCTTATTCAAACTTATATTCGGATTATCAAACGTAACCTTAGAAAATTCTTAAAAAATTCTAATTGGATAGAAAGTTATTCCTTTTAGGATTACCATAAAAATCCCAAAATAGATACACTGGTCCCACATCCTAAACTAATTTATGTATTATAAAAAATATCATATTAATACATACATGTCATATATACCAAAACTAATTTTCGTGTCTCAAAAAATCTCAAATTGTTATATATATATGCCACATTTACCTTAAACCGGTACATATATGTTGCATTTACCTCAAACTAATCTTCGTGTTACAAAAAATCTCAAACCATTACATATGTACACTTGTGACTAATTTGAAAATTAATTCAAGGTAAATATGACATGAGTGTACTAATTTAGGGTAAATGTTGCATGGGTGCGCTATAATTAAATTATTTATAACAAGAAAATTAGTTTTAAGTAAATGTAACATAATTGTACCAATTTGATTTTTTCTTATGATGTAAATAGTAACTTTACAGCAAACGTGGCACGGGTGTATCGGATTATGATTATTTATAGTATTAACCGTTTTCTTTATCCCTTCGATCACTTATTTTTTAACAGGTCACTCGTGCACTTTCTGGATGAGTTCTATGAAATGAAAGAAAATCAAACATGATTTGGGTGTCTAAATTTAAATGAAGCAGTTGTCGCTTAGTTACTATAAGATAATCGAGACGTGCCTCTTATCAAAATATTTAACATGAGTTAGACACCATATCTCCTTTGGCATGCCATGTCATGTTTTGATTGATTTTTTAAAATCTTTTTATTTGTATTTCTTCATTTTTACGTTATTTAATAATTTACCAAGAAAATACCAAGTCAGGTTTGTTCTAGATATATATCGGCAATAGAGTTCGTCAAATTTTTTAATTCTATCGCCCCCTCTTGGTTAAAAAAATCTCTATATAAATATATAATAACAAGCTTTTAGGTTGTCTCTAATAACTATTCCTATGACTCTGACTTAGGGAAAATTCCAAATGATAGTATGAAGTGCTCTTGTGCCCTCATTTTTTCAAATAAAGGCCTAAAATGCTATCATTTTCTCAAATAAGAGTCTAAAGTGAGCTTTATTTCAAATAAAGGCTTAAAGTAAGCATATCAATTTTAAAGAAAGGCTTGAACTCACTGTTTGGTGGAGGGCAATTTTATCTTCTAAATTTTATTCATTTTTTCCTTTTTTTTCGTAAAAAATAAATTAAGAAATTAAAATTAAGAAAAAGAAACACACAGGTAGGAAGGCCCTCCTGCGTGTATTTTTTCTTTTCTAATAAAAAACATTTATCCTTTTTTATATTTTAAATATAATCAAATTATAAATTAAATTATAAATGTGCTTGGACTCTTGATTCGCCAGAATATCTTGCTGGCCGGTGATTCGCTAAGGTTAGGCTGTTATTTAAAACAACCATGACCATTTCAGGTTATTATTTAAGAAAATAAGGGCACTTCATGTCTTATTTGAAATAAGAAGAAGAAGAAGAAGAAGAAGAAGAAGAAGAAGCTTGAATGAGTTTTAACTTTGCAAATTAATAATTATTGAAAATTTAAATATCATAATTCATCCTTAACTATTTCTATTAGTTTCTCCTGATATACTAATGTCATTGACTATATATAGAAATTTCCATGCGTCACGTAACATTATAATTATTATTTTTTTAATTATTATCGAGGTCTCATTTTTTACATTAACACATAGTATAGTAACTAAGAGTTCCAACTTCATTTTAATTAAACGACAAATATGGGAAAATGAAACTAATAATATCATAATATTCATACAACACTTATTTTTGTGCCATAATTTTCAAAATATACGTTTGCTTGAGTGATATAGATAATTTCGCTTGCCTGAAAATTCTACATGGTATTTATTTAACGTAAAATTCTCTAACGAGGCTTGCCGGAAAAGCGATGTCATTAAAAGAATAGAGAATGACATCATTTAACCATTTCCTTAACTCAAATTGACGATTTGGGCTAAGTTTTATGTTCCCGTCAAAACCCCTAACCCAAAAGAACCCAAACTGAAAGAGTTGAGTTAGCGTTCGTTGCCATATGGACATTTCATCAAACAGATAATGTGCTTCTTTTGGCATCGCGCCCTTTTACCATTTGAAGGTGAGCTTTAGATTCGTGTAGTGTGCCTGAGTGCTTGGGTAGAAAATGTGTGGAATTTTGTGGGACCATTGTTCTTCTCCTTATGCCTAATTTGGTATATTGTCTAGTACTAAGCATAAAAAATTGATTGATGAGGCAAATAAGATCTAAAAATATTCAAACTCAGTACATTCAGTTTTGATACATATGAAGTTTTATGGGGTCACTACCAACTGTTCTAAAGAATTACTCTATTAGATTAAGGTGTAATTTATTTTTTAAATATTCTAACAAGATGAAAGCACGGTGATTTATTTGAAGCCTCGATTGGCAGTTGACATGTCAGCTTTGCTTGTGTGCTCAGCTACTCCTCTAGCCGTTCTTTTTACTACCATATCCTTCCTTAATTCATCTTTGACAGCGGCATCATTTTAGGGCTAGTTTGCCTTGTCACTTTGATCACTCTCTTTAGAAAACGCCACATTTCACGTGAGATTCATTGTTTTTAAAAAATCATGCCACTCAAAAGACTGACTAAAAAGTTATGGACCCAAGAACAAAAAAATATCACTTTTTTCAAAGAAAGGTTATTTCACATGACAAATAATTTGTGGTAAAACACATAATATAACTTTACCCAAATAAACACGCCCGTGCAACTTACGGTATAATACGACAAACAAAAGCAACCTCCGTAAGTTCATAATCAGGCCAAACCCTCGATTGAAATTCGTAATTTCCTTGTATGTTCTAAATGTAAATTTTTTTCATACTATTTTTCAACTTAGAACGTGACACTTAGAAACTGACGCGAGAAAATGACATTCCACAAGCCTGCAAGCACCAAAGGACAAGCCTACGTAGCTTTTCGCCTGCGTCTTTGCGTTTCTGGGGAAGTGGAGAGCGTTCAGGCCAAAGACCAGAAGACACAATCTGTGGGTGAAAAATTTGCGTTCGAGAATTTGATTCCAAGAAGAAAAACCAAGAAATAAAGAATCTGCTGTTCTGCCCGTGAACAGACATAATCCTTAGAAAGTGTTTGATTCTCCTCAACTGTAAGTACAGTGTTTCAGGAATACACTTTCAGGAATAGTAAATACCACAAAAAAATTCTTATATGACATAATTCTTTTCATATCTCCGAATAAAGCAAACGTAAGATTTCAAATTTGGTTAATTGGCC
Organism: Eucalyptus marginata; assembly: GCA_014182565.1. NCBI lineage: Eukaryota > Viridiplantae > Streptophyta > Magnoliopsida > Myrtales > Myrtaceae > Eucalyptus > Eucalyptus marginata. The sequence goes on along the minus strand of CM024590.1, from coordinate 42,037,152 downwards.
ACCGTTAGCATAACTCTGAAAAGGATGACACGAATAGACATATTGTTTTGATTTTGAACCCACGGTTGTAGAATTATAAACATAAAATTTGAATTTGGTTAGGTAGGACGCGTTTGGTAATCTGTTTCTGAGACCAATTTATAATAAAAAATGATTCTTTTTTATTTTGTTCCTCGAACAATTTATAGCGTTTTAAGTCGTTTGGTAACTATCCAAAATTTCATTCCCGAAATAAATTGCGTTTGATGTACTTGTTCAAAATTTATACTCAAAATCATTTTCTTTTAATTTTCAAATAATTGTATTGTTTTTTTTTTTTTTTTTTTTTTTTTTTTTCATTTCTTTCTCTTCTTCTTCTTCCTCCTTCAAGTCACCGGTCATCGGCCTTGGGATGACCGGCCCCCCTCGTCAGCCTAGCCTCGCCGGCAGCTGGGCGAGGCTCGGCCGAGCCATGGCTGGGTGAGCGGCCTCGCTCAGATCTAGCAAGGTTGAGCCCCGTTGGCGGCTGGGCAAGCCTCATCGGTGGCTAGGGGAGGCCGGCTTGGCCACTAACGAGCTCATCGAACCTCGCCCTGGCCTAGTGAGCCTCCGGCGAGCTCGCCAGACTAGTTGCCGGCGACTAGCGCCGGCAGACGGTAGACGGCAACCGCGGCAGTGGCAGCATATGAAAAAGAAGAAGAAAAGATGAACAAGAGAAAAGATAAGAAAAGGAGAAAATATGTGCTTGATTATAGAATTGTTAGAGAATAAGAATCAACTTTTTTTTTTATTCTTGATTTTATTCCAAATCTGTTCCTGGGAACAAAAGTTTTACCAAACGCGATTTTGTTCCAAAACTACTCTTAGGAACAAAAGAATATAAATAAACACCGTTTAGCAAGTTAACAAACATGCCCTTAGCCACCGTTAGCAAAAGTCACAGGCCTATATGCATTTGAACATTCCTTCAGAATTATTTCAAAAAATCAAAACAGGTAAAGATAAATCCGTCCAAAACAAAATTTATCTCCGGGATCTTAAATTATCCAGAAATAAAAACATTCCCAAAAGAGCAAAATTTAGCATCGAAATTTTGGTTTTCTAAATTTGCCAAGTCTCGAGCGCCAATCTTGGACTTCAAATAACAAAGCACTTCTCCTTTTTCCTCCCCATTTGCTTTGCCACCGAAATTCAAAAACCCCCCGGCAAAATATCACTATCCAATCTTTACATAAGGGGACTTTAGAATTCTCCATTCTTGCAAGGGGCCCCCTCCATAAGAAATGCTTGATTTAGCACTTCGTAATTCGTGACCAATCGATCATCATTGATGTGAACGACACCAGCCACTGTCTCCTAACGAATGTTTTGTCGATTAATAAATTTGACTCGGGGGGGAAAAGGAAAATGCCCCATCATTCTCGAAGACCGCTAATGATCGAGGGATAAGCCGAAAGCGGCCGATTAAGCTGGCCACCCCCTTTTGTCGTTCCCAATGTCACGTTCCTCAGCCCTAAACTTTAGAAATCCGACTACACCCAACCGACGTCGGGATTGGGGGGAGGGACCGAATCGAGTCCTAACGCTTTAGGACTCCTCCTTAAAATCACCAATCTTTAATCCTCGAATCATCTAAAGCACGGACACTTCGACGCGGGACGATCGAGCAAAGCCACAGGAAACGACGTGTGGGGATCCACTCCCCCGGTCACATCCCTCGAAGAGGTCGAGGTTGAGATCGAAAACCCGCGAATGAGTACTGGCCACCAAGGAAAAACCGCCTTATTTTTCTTTCACTTTTACTAAGAGCAAGCAATTCATCTTTTACCCCAATGTCCTGAGGGGTGGATCCGAGGAAATTACTGGCCCCACTATGGTCCAACCTAGACATAAGCCGAATGGGTTAAAAAAAAAAATGGAGACCCACCACCATATATGCTGCGACCGTAACATAAAGTCCGTTCCACGATAGTGCCAAGCCATGATAATTAAAGGCGAAAACAACAAAAGGGCGAGCGCATGAATAGAGAGAGAGAGAGAGAGTACGAACCCCACCACTTCGAATGCTCTCGTGGGCCAATCTCTCTCCACAAGAAGAGAGAGGGAGGGGCCCACTCGAGCCTCAATTGGGCCCACATTTCCCGCGTTGACATAAAGTGGTGCCCCCTCCTACGGAGGGAGGAGTGACTATGAAGATGCTATCCCCTGAATTTTATTCAATGTCCAAAGAAACATTATCAACAAAAAAAGAAATTTTTCCTTTTAAAATTCGATCATGGGAAAAGGGTCTGCTCGACAGCACAAATTTAGGGTTTGGCCCGTGAAGTGAGGTCCTTTTTCCCATTATTTTCATGTTGAAATCCTCCACCCCACCCCCACTTCCTTTTTTCCCTTCCACCTCAAGAAAGAGAAGAAGCTAGAGATAGATTAGAATCGAAATGTGCAACGAAAGAGATAAGGGTATGGAGATGCTTTGCTTTGGTTCTTGATAATCTCTTCCTTCACGAATGGGATTAAGAGGCAAAGGGGCATTGAACCCACAGAACAGAACGAAGCGAAGCAAAACCAAAAGCCAAAAAAAAAAAAAAAAATATCAGAAGAAAAAGCTCTTTCCAAAAGTCTCTTCATCGCTAAATCTTGGATTCCAAATTCACATCTTTAATTACAATCCCTAATTACGACCAAGCTACCGGCAACCTAAATTCTAATGACATTTACTCACATATATATATTTAATATTATATTTGCTATTATGATGCGGGGGAAATTCTTCATTATTAGACAGGAGGAAGAGGAGGAGGAGGAGCAGGAGCAGGAGAGGACAAAAGTTGGAACAGCCTTGGACATTCTCTATCTACGAGCCTCGAACCCTTTCTCCTTCCTCACATGACTCATCAGCAGACCTGCGAAAAAACAACAAAAAGAAAAACGGCCTAGTAAGATCCTCAGCGAACCATGACGAAGCAGGTGGAAAGATTCCGTAACGCACGTCCGCGTCCCTCACGGGATCCATTCCTCGAGAGAAATTTTACAAGTGGAAAGGAAAACTTCGTGTTGATGTGCTGTAGGTACGATACAACTGCTTAAAAATGCGGTACCGCCGGCGATTTCCTCAAGGAAAGTGACTCGAAATGGTTTCGTTTTGGAAAGACATTGTAGACAGATCATAGCCCGCGGAAGGGACAAAAAAACAGAGCACGGAACAGAGCAGAACATGAAACTTTGGCACATGAGAAAAGAGATAAAAAAAAGAAAGGATAATCAAGAAGTGATGGGGGGTGGCCGTGATCTTTACCTTGCTGGGGCTTACAGTCGGGCGGATCTTCGAAGAGCGAGAGGGAGAGCTGCTTGTGAGCGACCCCAATGTCGAAGAGAATGAGGCCGGAGCTGGGGTCGTCGACGATGATGTCCTTCACGGGGAGCCACAGGAAGAGCTCCTCCTGGGACAGGCCCACCACCCCGATGAGGCTCCCGTAGGTGAGGTTGGCCTTGACGACGCTGTCAAAGAAGACGCGGTTCTCGAACTTGGTCAGGCAGGGCCCGTCGAGGAGCACCTCCAGCCGGCCGTCGTCGGAGAGGGTGTAGGACTTGATCTCGCGGGGGAGGAGGCCGGCCGGCAGGCCCCGGGAGCGGAGGAGGTCGTGGATGGAGGAGAGGGAGAGGGCCGGAGGGGAGACGGAGGAGAGGACGACGAGGACGATGCATGCCGAGAGGGAGAGCAGCGCGGACCGGTGGGGGTTCGAGAAACGCATGGCGAAGATCGGAGAAGAGGGAGAGGTCGGAAGGGGTTTAAGGCCGAGAGAGAGAGAGAGAGAGAGAGAGAGTGCAAAGTGATATTTCCAAACTATGTAATAGGAAAAAAAAGATAAGTTGGTTGGGGTCGAAATGACGGTTTTGCCCTTGTTTGGTGATCTTTTGATTTAGGGTTTCCGAGTGATTCTGTGCTCTGCGTGTTTTGGAATCGCCTAAATGCCCCTTCCCATCAGATGGAGGTGGTGGGATTGGGATGTTTTGTTGGTGGGGAGGATTATTATGGGTTGGGGCGAAACGTGAGTTTGGTGTTTAGCTTCATGTCATGATTCCCGGGATTGGCATGGAGTCCCCATCATGGGGGTGCGTTCCACCCCGCATCACGATGCCCTTTGAACAATCATTGAGCGCCACCAGCACGCACCACACTCGCGCGGAACAGAAGAACAAGATCATGGTAGATCTTCGTAACGGTAAGCGGATTCGCCGGTGTCCGAAGCAGGGTTCACCTTTCGGTCGTGTCTAATCATATGAGCTCTCCACGAGCGTGGCATGCCATGTCCATTCCCTCGCTCGCTCGAAAAGAAAAAAAGTCAGATTTAATGGGTAAAATATGGACGGAAGAAAAATCTTCCGTGACCTTATTAAGGCGGTAGTTGAAGATTCATCACGTCGATCTCCGCTTATCTTTTCGTTACCTATGGAAGGAAGTTGCGTGGTCGCACCGACGGGGGAATGTCATTAATAATGCTCCGCGATCAGGTCGGCCATGCGGATGGAGGGAAATGAAAAGAGGAAAAAAAAAAACAATTTATATGACGGGAACAGGAGAAAGGATTTGCCGGGGTGGGGGGAAGATTCCAAAAGGGTCCCTCATCGATATAATAGCATAAGCTCCGGACACATTATTAATGGGTGTTGATTTAGAAGAGGACGAAGGAAGGAGGGGACCGGTCGGCCGCTGCTCGTCCGTCCATACATTCCCCGCAGGCTCGCCTTTTCGGTGCCCGCAAGCAAAGGGTCGCTCCCTTGCTTCGCATTTTTTAAAATGATTTCGACGGGGTGGGCGCGCCTCGCGTTCATGGCGGTCAAACCGGTCCTCGTTCACGGCATCATGCATAATAATTAGCGGCGGTGCCCGCACGATTTGGGGCCCGGATCTGCGTCGTGGTTGGCCCCGCTTTGCCTGCTCCAAATCGGGGGTTTACGACCGGGAGGTTAGGGTGGCCAAATCGGGTGATCGAAACGGCTGGAATTTACGGAGAGAAACCGGGAAGACTGCCGTAACCGTAGGTGAGGGGTAAATGCGTGATTCCGCAGGCTGTCGTTTTTGCGTCTGCGTGGCGAGCGAGGAGTTGGTTTTTCGGTCGGCTTTGAGGCTTGTCCGGGCGAGAGGAGAAGCGACCGGAATTGCGGTTCTCGGAAGAACGGGGAGCGGGGAAGGTCAACGGACCGGCAGCTCCTGGGGGGGTAACGTATTGGGGGCGGTTTCTTTTTGGAGAAACCGTCGTAGTTCTTGGTTACGGGGAGAAACGAATATTGAATCCACCAATGCGCTAGCAAAAAGTCAGGCGAGACTTCAATATTAATGTGTTTATAAAGACTGAATCGCATTAAAATCACATGCACTCTTGATAGTGACTAGGGGTGAGCATGGAACTTGGAACTGCTGTGTCGGACCCGTAAACATTTATTCGGTTTTAGGTTCTAGAGTATACAAAGAAAATTCCATGTTCTAAAATTTGGGGGACTTATTTTGATGAGTAGTTCAAGTAGATTAGTGAAACCCAAAATATTTTTATGTCTTTCTTAATCCATGTCTTCGCACAATCCTACGACATTCTATGACGTTTGATGATAAGTGTATAATATCGAACTACTAATCTAAACTTCTAGTTATAACGAAGACCTTTAATTTGTTAATATTTTATATTTTTCACATATCCAAATATAAATCATGGTTAGTGGATAATAACAATAAGTAATAGTCATTAAATGTGATAATTCACTATGATTGTCCAATTAACAATATAGATAAAACTTGGCTAGGCCCTAAAAATCGTGATAGGGTAGGTTCCAAAGTATGCGATGAATGTTCTATGTTCAAAAAAACGAGAAACATGTTCAAACGGGTAGGTTCAAAATTTTAAATGAAATCTATGCGGAATTTGAAATTGCTTATCTATAATAATGACCATCAAATTAGGGGCCATAAGTCATTTGATCTTTCCAAACGTCAATGATAATTTTTGATAAGGGACTTGATGAATTTAGAATTAGGAGGCAAGTCGGGAAGGACTAGAGGTGGGTCGATTTTTTTTTAAATTTTTTTTTCATTTTATTGATTGTAGATTGAATTGGAGATTCGACAAGATTAGAATGAAAGTGAAACATAAGTGGATGTTGAAGCCACAAATAGTCAGTTTATAAGAAGTAGCTAGTTTTCAATCCCACGTACTGGACATGATGTATTTCACAATTTTTCTTTAAAGAAGACCAACACAAAAGTTAGCACGTTTAAAGTATTATTTTTACTAGCCTATGTATATCATAGATTCAATAGTGGTTTTATAGTTTTATTTCCCTTGACTTCTATGTCAAAAGTACTAGAAAGGTTAATTGACTCGTAAATCACATTTGACCTTCTCGCTTTAGTAATTAACCTAAAGCTCAGGAAAAAAAAGCTCGAAGCAAGAGCAACCATATATCATGGTCGAAAGATGTGAAAAAGGAAATAAATTAAAGCTACACCAAAAAAAAGATCACGACAATAGATGACAACGAGTTTAAGTAAATTGCAAGACTCTTATTAAACTATTTGTAAAATCGTAATATAATGTATCGCACATATAAAGAAATCAATCTAATTATAAGAAATGGTGAAATTCTTTATGCCCGTTACTTTTATTAACGTGACCCCATGAGCTGGGGAAAAAAAGAATCTCATTGCATTTTCCCTCCAAATAATCGTGATTATATTGGAATTAAAAAAAAAAAAAAGTCGTGGATGCCGAGATTCAAAGGAGAAGGAGAGGAAATTACCCAAAAGAAAATAAAAAAAAATTCTTTTGAGCGTATAGACAAAAAAAAAAGAAAAGGACATGGAATAGATTTTATTCTCATGTTTGCCACTCGAAAAGATTCACGTGCACCGTGCAGGGAAGCGACATTTGACCAGGAGAAACCATAGACGACAATCATTAAGTTCCTCTGGGGAAGGGCACTCGCATGCTCCGTACGTATGGAGACAAAATGTACGTTCGCCGCTAGATCAGGTGGGGCCCAAGCGAACCCCACCTCATCCGACGGTGCAGGAGAGGTGCTCTCATCTGTGCACCCGGAGTGGCTCAGCATGCTTGGCCCGGAGTTTTACCTTTCTACCGGATTTTCAGGTAATTCGCCGAATGATGCTTTGCCGGGAGCGGTGGCCTGGGTTGGGCTGTAAAGCAGGTTGCCGGTCTCCTTGGGCCCAAGGTAAGGGCCCATTAAGGAGCCACGCGCGACCAAGCGCCGGACCACCCCACGTTCTCTTCACGGAGGACGTACTGTTTAGCGACAATGAGAAGCCTTTGTGGGGTTACAAACTTGTTGATCATGTACAGCAGGGCAAGGTATTTTCCTTTTGCAAATTGATTTTAATTTTATATTTATATGACTAGCTCGCGAGATTTTGAGGCGTCGGCATTCTCAACAACTTAAATTTATGATAATTAGATATATGCAAGAATCCATACTAATTGAGATAAATATCATGGATTTGCAAATGTAACACGTATGGTCTTTCAATAGTCTAAGGATACGAGGATTGACATGGATCGGTCCGGACGTGACCCAGAAGGAAGACAACAAGGATGAAGGTCTCAATGGGCTCCTCGATGGAAAATTGCTCAAATACCCAGCTGCCCAAGAGGCGATAGAGTCCAAGTGTGAGTAATCTATAAAATTTTTAAGATTTATTTATTTATTATTATTTTTTTTTGAGTAGAAAAGACCGTAGAGATAGAGTTGTATCCAACACCCGATTTTGTTCATATGCATCAATTGTACAATATCATTTATCGTACATGTTTTTACGTATTAAAAATGGGAAAACGTCATTAGAAAAGATTCAAATATACATTTAATGTGAGATTTTGTAATTTTTAATTTTATTAGTACTCACCAAAGTAGAAAAGACCGTAGCGATGGAGTTGTACCCAACACTTGATTTTGTTCATATGCATCAATTGTATAATACCGTTTTCTTTTTTTTTTTTTAATTGAGGATTTTCTTCACACTTTTTTTTTTTTTGTTTCTTTTAAACGTAAACTATTGGGGGCCGGCAGTAAATCATCCCTGGAACTCACTTAAGTTATGAGTATTCGGTTTAGTAAATCACATATTAAATAAAAATATGGGATCGTTTGGAGTTCATTTTTCCATTAAAAATCTGCAATAAATGGATGCCTAAAACAATTATCAGACAACAACAAAACAATGAAAATATCACATTCTGTTTTTGAGTGTCTTGGCGTTGGTAGTAGAGAAATCGTCCGCGACAAAGCAAAGAAAGCGCGCAAAGCATGGCGGGACGCATTCCTCTGGCCTTTCGATTTCCCTTCCATTTCCCGCTGGCTTGAATCATCGGACGCCTCAAAAATCGTTCCCACGATAGTCATCAAGAAAAAGCGCGGATCGTCCCAGGACGATCTGCGGTCGCGGAGCACGGTTCGAGAAAATGCAAAACCGTGACGCGGTCCCCCATCGGCAATAGCTAAAGCCGTTTCGCCATCGTCGCCCTCCTCCGCTTTCTTTCAGAAACTTCGCTCCAGACCGCGAAACTTCTTCCGAGAGGTACCCGGATGGCGTTTTTCTCCGCGAATCTATTTTCGGTGCGTTTTTATGGATCGAAATCGTTAAAGTTTGCTTTTTTTTTTTTGGGTTTTTGGTTTTTTGCCGCGTTCACACCGTTTGTGGGTGCAAATAACCTCGAAAAGTTCAAGACTTTAGCCGAGATTTCCAGGAATATTGATGATATACGATGCTGAACTGGATGTTGCTATGGTATTTACCTGCACCAATTCGCAACTTTTTCTTCCATCGATTTGTGCGATCCTTTCTGGTCAAAAAATCTCAAACTTGCTTTAATTAGAGAGAGAGAGAGAGAGAGAGAGCATAAGTTTATCTCTCTCTAGTTTCTGGTCATGTCTTTCCATATCAGGTCATATCCTTGATTGTTTTCTTCACATGTCAAATTCCTTATGCACAAACTCTTAGCCAAAACACAGAACACGCTGTAAATGTTTCCGAGATTAGAATACAAATGGATGCCTGTATGGTTAGTTCCATTGAAGATCTAACGCTGGGTCCAATTTGAGATCCAACCTGACAATTTCCATCCATTTTTTCTTTTCTCTTGCTTTTTATTCAGGGTTCTTAGCTTTCTCTCTCATTCCAACCTGAGCCCAGTTTCAATTTCTCTACTGGATGGGACATCTCTATTTGAGGCGCCGGCGCCACCATGGGCTGGATTTTCGCTACTTGTTCTGTAATACACCTGCTTTCTGTTGATATGGAAACCAGGAGCGCTTTCTCATCAATCACGTGAAGCTGGATCCTCTTACTCTTTTGCACCCGAGGCAAAGAAGCCTGCTCACTTAATGTTGTTGGTACGTGCTGCGTTCTTGAATTTGCAATGTTATAGTTAATCATGTCTTTGATGTTTGAATTGCATTGGCTATATGTGGGACTCTAAATGTGATATGGTTTTATGGGATTCTGTTTAATCTGTCATGTCATGTTCACTTCATGGATTCCATCTAGACTAGAACTACTCATTCTCAACTATTGTAACGGTGTTCATAATGTAGAAACACAAGGCACAGGGGTGCTGAAAATATTTTGCGGGGGCAGTCGAGTTGATTTTTGTATGCTTTTTTATTAGATGGTTTGCTAGGTGTTCCATCCCTGTAAAAATAAAACAAGATTTGTACTGCTTGACTGAGTAGGTGCACATGTAGCATGTACATATCTTTTGTTTGACCCAAGGTGGATGTTAAATACTTGCCAGAAGTCAAGCTACCTCAAAATGAATTGGGCTCCTGATAATAGCTGAGGATATTCTATAGAGCTAACAAGAATAGATGGATAAAAGGCCACACGTCATTTTGTCACAATTGGACGTCATAAGCACATGAGCGGTATTTATTTATAAGTACTGCAAACAAGTTGGTACCAAACATAAGAGATCTGCCATATAAAACATATGCCTTCCTCAGCAGGACGATGTGAAAGGGAGAACTTAGGAACAGCATAGACATAACTACTGAACCAGATAGTAGGACCCTTCATAATTAACATATTCGCTTGGGGGGCTTGAAAATATCACCTCAGCTCGAGCCGATACCCTCTGACACCTTAGCAGCTCACAAAATATTTGATGGAATCCCCATTTTGCCTCCACAGTCCCATTGCTCCTCTATAATACTCCTCCGTGTCTTCATAAAAGATGGAAATTTCCTCCAAGACTCTTGCGTTTCTCAGCAGAAAACGGACAATGTTCATCTCATTCTTTCTTCCAGCAAACCCATTAACTGTAATTTTCTTGAGACTGTTTTCCAGACATGGGAATGGCAAACATTCAGATTGAAAGTAATGCTCTGGATCACAGTCTGAAATGTCTGGACCACCATTACGGAAGAAATTACCCTAAAGAAAACAGTAAGATCACATGTTAGATGCTCCTGATAGATGAGCAGAAAACATCATAATATTTCCTTGTAAGATTCTTTCTTCTGATACCATGTCATATGCCCTAACATTTCCTTGCAATGTTAGAGTCAGCTGTTTCAGATTTGGACAGCTCCTTAGGAGGCAGGCCACCCTTGGAAGATCATGCTTTACTAAGCACAGCGCTAAAGTTAGTTGCACCACCTCTTGAAGTCGGAATCTCGCTTGATCTGTCAGATTTTCATCTGCAGGCAGAGCCTGATGACCGCAGACTGATATATGACTATGAGTGTATTTGGCTCAAAATTTGCAAGCAAGAGGAATAGAGAAAAGCTACCTGAATGCACCATGATGTTAATGTCAGATGCTGGGAGTGGCGTAATCCACTCAGCAATGAAGTAAGACCTGCTCGTTCTTCGCTGACAAACAAACATTTGATGTCGATTGTGACGTCAATCAGTTGTGTCACTTTCCTCATAGAAGTCAATTTGACATAGACTCCATGTAACACCAGTAGTACTAGGCGCAGAGTTGATATGTTAATCTCGAAGGTGGGGATCTCATTGGGCTTGCAGTTGGTCACATAAAGTCTTTTAATCATCAAGTCTTCATCACATACAAAAAATTGTATGGAGATGACACAATTTTCAGGCTCAGATCTTCTAGAAGAGGAAATTTTGATGCCAGAACTCTAACTGAAGAATCAAGGATGACAACTTGCTTTAGGAATATCCTTCCAAGAGAAGGAAAAACTTTTAAAGCAGATGCTCTTAGCTTGCAGCAGTTCATGTTCAAACTGCTTAGAATCTTTGATACCAAACAGTTATGAGGCAGTTCATATAGTAAATTAAGGTCGACACCTACACGAACAGGTACCGTCTCATCGAAGTTTTCCAACAGACCTGGATTAAAGAAGCTCAACTCCATATCTTTGATGTTGGATGCCCAAGCATACCTAACCCAGATATCAACCTTTTTCGTCAATCCATCATAGACATCATAAAGGAAAGACAATTGGAATTTGTCCAGGGTGCAGCCTGAGTGTAGTAGGAGAGTTCGGTCTACAACACCTGCAAACATCCTCCTTGCTACCTTAAGCAAATGCTTCTGGCAACAAGTAATAGAAGAAGTCCAAATGTCCTCACAGATGGTGCAGTAGAAATTGCTTCTCACTAGCTTAGCAATGATCTCTATTTCGTTTATATTTAGTCAAGAAGTCTTTGTCCAAAGGTACTTCCATCTTTTGGATAGGGCACTTATTTTGATGCAGTCTTTCAAAGGGAGGAATGAAAGTATATAGACTAGAATTACATCTGGTAGTCGGCTTATGTAGTCGGTGGCTTCAGATGTATGAGCTCTTGTTCTTTGTCTGCTGATACTTCTGTCCATAATTTGCTGCTGTTGCTGTAAACCACACCAAACAAGACTACTCTTGGATGTCAGATCTGGAAGATGTTAAAGTAACTAGTGAAATCTTTTCAAGCTTATAGGTTTCTTGAAGGCTGTGGAGCTTTTCTTGCTTTTTTCCTAAATTAGGAAGGAACATATCAGCTCCTAATAGAGCATTCCTCTGCTGCCTAGACATTAGTTGGCCTTTGTCTTTTCACATTTCTGTGAATTTTAAAGGCTATATATTTGGAATAGAGTTTAATAGTCATGAGTCAGGACTGTAATAATAATCAGCATATATATGTTTATTAGCCTCTCTTATATGATACTAAATAGAGTTAGTTTGTTAGTTTCTGGATTGGCCACTGACTGGACCCTAGTTCTGTGTTCCAATGTATGAGGTTGTAGTATGAGATCTAAGTGTTTGCAAAATGGCAGCCATCTCAATCAAATCGCCCATGGAATGATAAGAGATGTTCTAAAACACTTAAAGAGGTTTGCTTGATGTACTAAACATGTTAAGCTGGGCATGCAGAAAAGAAATAATTAAAGATACTTAAAAAGAAGAAGAAGAAAAGAATGAACTCACTTAATCAACTTTTCTTTGGTTTGGGATGAAAAAGGTTCAACTTGAATTTTCTGTTGAGTTCAGGTTTGCCAACCAAAACCAATGAGATTATCTTTTCTCAAACATTTCTTCTGTTTACGAGAAAATTTTAGGAATTGCTATTGTATAGAAACTACTTTCACATTGTCAATTTGTAGTCTTATACACTTGCTTTACTTTTAAGCTAAAAGTGTTCTATTCCTTATAAGAATTAAAACTATTGTGGTGGCCATAGCTATCCACAGGACGATATCCTTGGCTGGACTTGTATTGAATAACCTTCTGGCTTCATCAAGCTGACTGCAGTTCATGTACCCAGAAATTGTGCTTGTCCAACCGATAACATTCTTAGTTGGCATCTCATCAAATATTTTGCTAGCTACGTCTAAATGGCCACACTTCGATTACATTTGAACCTGGAGACCTTTTTACAAATGGGTCCCGAAGAATGCAGAGGTCTTGTTTAAAAGAATTATAAGGCCCAAACGATGTCTTCATTACGTACATGCCAAATCATGAATTTAATTTTGATCATTTATGTTTTAGGTGGATTTTTCAGTTTGGTCTGAAAATTACTACTAAAGAAGAACCAAACTAAATCAAATCGAACCATGGCATAACCCTACTTCTGAAAATTGGCTGCTTTGTTGGGATAGAGGGAATTAGTGCAAAGATACTTGTTGAACAATCACATAACTTCGTAGCTAGATTTTTCAACTAGGTGAGTTGCATGAGCAGAAAATGATTACAAACAAGACCATAAAATATACTTTATCTTTTAAGGAGGATGCATGCATATAATCGTGAATTTGATCAGATTTACCTGGGATTTCTAGGATGAATGAGCTAGAGGTCTGAAACTTGAATCCTGCAAAAGAATCTCACAAATACTATGAAGAACTAGACCTGTTTTAGGAATTTTTATTTCTGTGATGAAAATGACATTTTTCTCCAAATATGAAAATCAAATAGAAGAGACTTTAAATATAGCTTTGAGTTCCATTTCAAACCTTGAGATTCTTGTGCCCCTCAATTGATATGAGATTTATCTCTTTGAGTGATAGCCATAGATCTCTCTGAAACTTGCAATGTTTGGAAGGAAATGAGAGGATTGCGAAACAAAAAAGGCAGCAAAGCCGGGATAATAGTCTGTTTGGTTTTTGTGTGGCCACAGATGGCCATGCATGTTGCACTGTTGTGACACATTTGCACGACATGCACGCTTCATGTGAAATGGTTTGGTCCAATGTCATTAATAGCCTACTCTCTTAAAACCCGGAGTGTATTCAACGTCTATGAATTTTAGCATTCCTTGCAGTTAGTACTAAAGAGTGTTCAATGTTCTAAGAGGATTTGTCGGATTTTGGGTGCTGTTACCTTATACGGAGAGAGTTATGAACAGCAAACACCCTGGTTGGGCTTTTCTGAATGGGCTATGCCAATCTCTGACTTTAAGGTCTCGGGTGGTACTGATTTGTTATGGTCCTAATCAAATATTCTATGGTGGGTATGAAACTCCTATGGTAAGGCCTAAGGGGTAGTCAACATTGGTCATCCCTCCCCACTTTTTTCACTCACCAAAAAATGTTTTTTTCTTGGTGTTTAGTAGGCATCTATGGACTGGTTTTGCACAATGGAGTAAATTACTGCCATAGTCCAATTAAAGGCAGGCAGGCTGTCCATGAGAAGAGGAGGAGATTTGGGAACACTTCCTTATGGTTTGTTGGAATTGAGCGAAGACCTCACTTTTTTGGGGAAAAACAGTAAAAGGGGTAAGTTTTTTGAATTTGATTGGTGATTTAAGTTATGCATATCCTATTTCCTGCATCTGGGTGATTACCATATTGAGGTGTGTGAAATATGTGATAGGTGGACAGTACTACATTTTCTCGAGAGATGAGGATGGGAATTCTGGCTCATAATTGATGAACGTGGAATGCCAACACGCAAGAGAAGACCTATTCAATTAGTGAGTTGTGATATGTAGTCAATATGATCTCATTATGAAAAGCATGAACGAAAGGACATAGTTAAGATGCCTGTTGATTTTTTTGGCTATAACAGACTTGACTAATGGGGGATTTTTCCCTGCATGGTATCTAAAGAATTAGGAACCAAAGAAACTGATGTAATTGACAGATGTCTACAAGTATTTTGTTAGGGATGGCAAAGCATATTTACTCATTTTATGGGGACTTATATGTACACATCAACCAGAATGCAACCTATTCATCATTAGCATCATAATTCTAGGAGATGGATCCATATTTCCTACGATTAAAATGGACTGCTTGACTCCATTTGAAGGTATGAGATTTTGTGGGACCACTGCTAACTGTTCTAAAAACTTAAGCTGTTAGATGAAAGCGTAGTTTATTATTTAAATATTCTAATACTCCACTTCACACTTATTCTGGTCTTTTTAGCTAGTATTAAGAGGGTTTGGAAAGTTTCGAACTTAGGAGTTCTAGCTTTGATATCATGTTGGAGGTGGTCTTAGGCCTCTCTTATCCCAAAAGTTAGCTTAAAGGGTAAGGCTTTCTCTCACATTTACATACCGACCACCAACCCCTTCCAACCTCAACAATCTCCCTTCACACATCGGGCGTGGGTCGAAGCAGGAACAACCGGTAACTCTTACTCGTGTGGCTATTGGGTTCAAACTTGTTGGTAACTTGGGCTTTGATACCATGTGAGAATTTGTGGGATCACTATCAACTGTTCTAAAAGCTTAAGCTGTTAAATGAATACGTAGTTTATTTTTTAGATATTCTAATAGAAGGCTTAGTTTGTAATCTACATTTTGCAGTCACACAGTTATTTGGCTCGGATAGGAATTTTGCAAGATCGTTTGAATCATGAACTCTTTCATTTGCATTCCTAAATAGTATAAGTAAGCATTAATGATGTTAACTCGACTCCAACCAATCATAAGAAGGTGATTGTTGATACTCTTTGACCAATCGACTGACTAGGTAGAAATATTAAGCAATGTTAGGAAACTTTAGAGGCAGCATATAAATGCCAAAATAGGTCAAGACTGAGTAGGTCTTTGACTCTCAACTTATGAGCATGCAACTTTGGCAGGCCAATCGTACATTCCTTTCTTAATGATTGACTGAACATCCTTTGTAAATAATATGAAAGACTATCTTCAGTCGAGTACTATTTGTAGCTTTAATGAAAAGATGACCATTTGTTTTGATTTGCATTAGCATCGCTAAGAAACTGCTGATGAATATAGATAATCATTACTTTAATGGGGTGTGAAGCAGTGCATTATTATGTGTATTACATTCTTTCTGCAGAAGAAGCAGTGTACCGTCTATCATACTGTTTTCTGGTTAGCCTTTGCTTGGTGTCCCAATTGATCAATCAGATCCTTAAAACATTCATGGGAAAGGATGTTGAAATCAAGATGAGAATAATTTTGACGAATTGTGAAGCTAGGTTTTCCATGGATGAACTTTGCCATGTTGCGATCAAAAGCCTATTCTCTAACAACAATGATCTGTGATGCTCGTGCTTCGTAATAAATATCCATCTGTGGTTAAGGATACATTGAGGATTGGAATGGAGGCTTAGGGAAACAACAAAGTTGATGCTGGATTGAAGATCTATTTCCTCTGTACATGATACTTACTGCAGCATACTTGCCTTATGTTAACTAGAAGTCCGTCTTTTAATGGCCATAGCTTGTTTGTCCTCTCTATTTTTCTCCGTGTTTCATTAGATTTGTCAACCAGTTCCATGTTATAAATCACGTCTATTGCTCTCCTGACTGGCTGGAGGAATGCCTAATCAGTTAGTTTTTTACTCCACTTTGCACCTTTGGTCCATTTTCTGAAGCAAGACGCTCTGTGAGTAATAAATGACTCTTTTTCATCTGAGAAACTTCCAGGCCGTAAAATTTGCATATGTCAGTCTGCTCATTCTCCTTTATACACTTCATGGATGCTGATTCACATTGCCTCATGCTAGTCCTGACATAAATATTCTTGGAATAAGCTGGCAAAGGTAAATCTTTCTTATTTGGGTAAGAAGGCCACAGGCTCGGTTGGAATGAGAAACCCTTTAAATGGCATTTGGCTTTGATTATTCAACCATACAATAGTATAATTTGAATGGGCAAACATAAATATACAAATTGTCAGGGAAGATGGTATGAGGAATGGAGATAGTATCATATCACCTGTTCCCTTTTATGAACCAACGTTTCGATGTCAAACCGGTAATGACGTGTGCAAATGGCGACCGCGAAGAAAGTTATATCGCGTCTTTTTGTCTCACTACGTTGCAAATCGTCACCAGTGCATCTTCTCTTTTTCCAAAGATATTTTTACCTATACAAACATAATGATTTGTCACAGTTGGTGAACTGTCTGGTTTCTATATCACAATGACATCGACCTGCACATTGCAGTCGACCACCTATCGTGTTGAAAAAATGAATCGTAGCCCGGGATCATGTCTGGTCTTTTGGAGTCGGGTCAAATCCTGAGCAGACGTGATGTGAATGCCTTTAAACTCATTCACATTAGGCAATCAACAAGCGATTTAAAGCGCTTAACCTGATAACTGTAAGTGCTGGTCATCCATCAGAAGCCTGTACATAATGCTTAAGTACTCAGATCTGATTTCAAATTGCTATATTTGAACAGAAACTTGGGCATAACTGAGCTAGGACAGCAGATGCCCAAATGATCTGCCTTCGCATTGGACACAGCCCCAGATTGATTGCATGTTTGGCAAAATTATGCTCTCAAACACCTGAATAAGGGATGGGGCTGAGAGAGCGAGGTTGCATGATGGGCCTAAAAGCGCTTGCCCATGAACTAAAATGCATTAGATTTTCTTTATAAAACGGAACGAGCTCGATTGCTCGGTGCCCAAGAAGGAGATAGCTTGCCTACACTCATACTCACGTATCTTCACTTCGGGCTTGACACCCGTCAGGTGCATCATTGGCTCGTCGCGACCAATCGATATCGAACAGGGTGATTCGCACCCGCCAGATTAAGAACAATAAGATTCCCGAAAGCGAACCGTACACCAACCACCTATACACAAAAATAAGTTTGATTAACCATCACTTTCGAAGCCATCCTCCAACATCATGAGAAAAGAAAGCACTTTCCCTGGCAGCTCTCTGCCCGAATGAAACGTTCCCGCATTGTCACTATCAAGTAAAGGAATCTGCGGCCACGCCTGTGTTCTTTCTGCCCTCCTCAAAACGTAAGCGAGATGAGTGTGGAATCTAATTGCCGAAAATCAGGAGTGGGTACTCGGTCGTGGTTCGCAAAACATATTCTAATGGCACGCCCCTTTCCTCCTTCTGGGTTCTTCTTTATCTTCGGAATCGGCATATTTTTTTTGCAAGGGGGGGTATCTGCCTTGCGGGTTCGAAGACGTAACCTCTTGCGTGACCCGGGCGACTACTTTGCTAGTCTTATTTTAATCCGAAAGGGCGTTGGATTCTAGCATTGTCAGATGTTCGGAGGACATGGACGTATGCTGCTCAACGGCCGCGATGAATCATGGAGAAAAAACCGAGAAAGGTCGACAATTATTTGCTGCACTCGGGCGCGCTCCTGCGAATGTTGCATCACTCATGGCATCATCATCATCATCGTCGAGGCTCGCTTTTTCGGAAAGCAACCGCAGGGCGAGCAGCAAGCAGCAAGCAAGCAGCCCTCCCCACGATAATATTAACTGGAGAGGACCAAGGAAGGAATGAGAAGATCATTAAAAAAACGAAAAAGAACGTTATCGTCCGTTCCAGCATGCCTTTTCGGGGTGGAATGTAAAAGAATGTCCGGGCGGGGGGGCAGCATCTTCGATCTGATAAAACCCAAATTTGTTTTAATGATTATCCGGTGGCCAAGTGGTCAGTGCGCATTTGGAGACATCTCGAGGTGTTTGCATCATCAGCCGAGCAGTGGTGGTGGGGAGTTGTTCGGGTTGCTTCTTTCCTCCTCGCCCCCCTCATTGTTTAATCCGTCTCCGCTCATCTCCCATACGAGCGAAATTCATATAAATTCACTAATCCTTTCCCTTTCGACTTAAACAAACGGTCTCGTGTTCCGATTATGTGATCATTGACCACAGCTTTGCCCGACAGTGCCTGACGTTAGGGTTACACACCGGGCACGATCTTACGACCTTCTCGGACAGGCCCCGTCGGGAAGATATGGTGCTCCAAATAATTGGTGCAATCTGCTAAATATTCAACTCTCTTCGTGCCTAAAGTAAGGGGCATGCAGCACGGTAGTGTTCCATCAAAAGAAAAAGAAAATTTTTAAGTATAAAAAATCTCAGATTTAAAAGAGAAGACGTCAACCGTTGCAATGCACACATCAATCTTGCATCATCAGATTCATCACGGTGCGGGTGGGAACAAGGACATGTTCATTGGTTTATGCACGACTGTTGGCATTGCATTATCTAGATTTGAATGGTTCGTTTGACTTTTATCTCTCCATTCCACAAATGTTTTTGGACCCCTTCGTGTTATAATAAATTCCCATGAACCACGGCTCTGTGTCCACGGCTCTGTGTCCACAGCCACGCCCGGTCCTGGCGTCCCCACTTCTCCATATTAGCGCCTGCTGCGGACGGTACGGTGCACATCGAATTGATAGGACCTAGAACACGGGCGGTGTGCTGTTCAAGAAGCACGCCCCCGCCTCCAAGTCGGCTCGGGTTCGGCATGGATCGATTGAGGAATCTTGAAAAGGAGCCCGAGCTGGCAAGAGGAGGTGAGGGACGGTCGAGCCGTGGCTCGTCCAGATTTAGTCGAGTGCTTTAAGACGTCGCGATATCGAACTGTTTACATAATAAATTAAAAAAAGGAAAAAAAAAAGAAAAAAAAAGGACGGGGGGAAATGTGGATGACGAGTTTCTGGGCCCCTAGTAGGTTGAATGGGCCTTGTGGGGGTGAGGGCCCGGCAAGGGGGGACAGAGCAGATATGCTCACGTGTTCGGGGCGCCAGTCAAAGTCAACATCCCCGAGGGGGGTGGGGGGCCACACGTGTTGGTGTCCCGTGTCGTTTACGGGGCGCCCACGCGCGAGGTGACATGCCGCACGTGCCTCGACGGCCGGCCCGTGATGTGCCGTCGCCTTCGGCTCGGACCGAGACACTTACACGTGAATCATGGGGCCAACAGCCGGTCCGTATATTGGGTCGGGTGGCGCCACCCCCGTTTTCTTTTGTGTTTCCTTTCCCTTTCACCCCCGGCTCAATCACCACACCCGCAACAATATATAACAAGGGCAGTGAATAAGATAGATTCGAAAATTCCATGTCCCACGAGTGCTAGGTCTCGTCCTTATTCATTTCCCAAGAAAACAAAATTTTAGTCGCCTTTTTTTTATTCGTAATGCAATATATTCAAATATTTCGACTCTGCTAACTCGCATGAGTAGGTGCGAATCTTAATATCCACTTGCATAAGTGATGCCGGAGCATTCCTTGAAGACCATTAAGTCAGCCACTTTGGAACTAGTAAAACTTGGAAACCTACCACCAACTATATTTATTTATCATATTTTTAAGGGCTAGTAAATATCGCTTAAGTTTCCAAAGTCTTTATTTAATTGTAATTGTTTTCTAGTAAAACTAGTTTGTCTTTCCTTTGAGTCTCTTTGTTTTTCTGATGCTTGGAGTTGTTTCATGCTCGGTTATATAAGCATGCTATGATGAACGAAAAGACATGGACTTAATTGATTTATAATTTATTTGAATCTTTGACTTAAGAACAAGAAGTTTTTCTTATTTTTCTTTTATTCGTTAGCTTGATTAGCTAGGGTGGTGAGTAAACTACTAAAATTTTTCTCCCTAGCATTACCCTTAACTTCTCTATACTCTCTCGAACGTCAATAAGTTAAGGGGGCATCCATGATAGCGAGTGTGGCTTTTAAGATGGCTCATAGTGGGCAACGTTGATCTGACCACAAAATTTGCTACGTTCAAATGAAGTTGACTATCTTGTCAATCTCTAAGTTAGAAGATCCAATTGAACGAATGACAATACTTGAAGGACTGAAAAAAACACGGTGATAATAGCTTATCGTTAGTGTGTCCGAACATTGGGCGGTCAGAATGCTCAAGTTTACCAATTTTTAGACACATGCGTGTGTTTTGCGATTAAGGCCATCAAGGGAAGCTGCACTTCTGGTACAAACACAGTACTATTTAGGTCCAACCTAGTAATAACATATCTAGGGGTTAAAAAAAAACAAGAAAAAATCGATTAGGGTCTATGAAATATGTTAGGCACGAGGTCCAAATTCGATCGCTCACCCTCAAATTCATCGCAGTTAATTATCCTTCACCTGTCGGTCAATCAGCTCTTTCGGTTCATCATCAGCCACGTCGTTGTACTGCCAACCATCACCTTCGTTTTGTAGGATTAAACTGTCTCTAAAAGCAAGCATGTTTCCCTTTCACCATCGCCATCAGCTAGGGTTTCGGTAACTCTCAATCGCTGTCGCTTCTTGCAGCATGATGAAGACCTCATCATTCTTTTTTTCGCCTTCTCAGACTTTTGTATACGAGCGAGAAGCATCAGATTACGGCATCTGATTACAGTATTAATCATGTAGGCAAGGTTTGGAGATTGCCTTTATACATAAGATAGTATATGTGCCTTATCTTATCCATTTTGTCCCTCCATTTTTCTTCCCCCCTTGCGTGTGAGAATGATCTTTGGAGAGATAGATGCATGGAACACTCCCGAGATGTGGCTTTGAGAATAAGTATGTACGTTGGCCAAATTCTTGAGAATAATACTGAACAGCCATTCATTTTATTTATCAAGATGTCAAGAGCATGAAGCATTAGACAACAAAAGTTCTCGCATAATGTGTGGATATTCCGTTTCCTTTCGTGCACTTAGATTATGAGAAGAATGACAAGACGATTGAATCACTTAACCTCGCTATTATAACCATGGCTTACTTGTAGGCCTCAAACTAAATCAAAGAAAATCCGGTTTAATATAACATGTCACTAATCTAAGATCAATTCTGATCGCGTACAAGATGGACATAATAAGCTTAATGTCTAAATGATTTGGAAAATCTATGATGTGTCGGTGATATCTCCATAATATCTAGAAGATATCTCTAACACACCCCCTCAAACTCAACTCAAGTTGGTAGCGTAGAATAACTTGAGTTTGGAAGTAATATTAAACAGATTTGCAAAACTTTTGGGTAGAGAGTGTCACGAACACATTTCAGAGTTAGTGCTGTCAATAGTAGCTTTTCCTATCGTCAATGTGCAATAAACACCATTTTAACAAGCAAGCACTATTTGAATGGGCTTTATTAGAAAGGTACGGATAAGTGATAACTTAACACTATTGAAAGCAGCAACATTAGATTTTTCTTTCGAGTGGTCGATGCTAAAAGACTATTACATCGTTTGAAAGTGACCGCAATTCAGATTATCTTTCAGATAGACGGTTTGAAATTATGGAACATTGTATCGAAAAAATACGACGAAGGACGTCGTGTTGATAACTGCGTGATAAAGGATTCATCATTAATTGGGTTGGGGCCATTGCAACTAGATTGATACAGTACGTGGTGAGACCATTTGTATTTGAGTGTGCACAGCGTGAGATGTGCATTCGATGCACTCAAAATTGCCTAACTCTAATTCCAAGTTATCAATTATAAGTCACGAAACATGACCCTCAAAGATCTTCTATGGTTCACACAATCACACGAGATATTATGCAAAACTATAAAAGACAACAAAACTTTTCAAATGACATTTCTATATTCCATAATATGCTGAGTGAGAAAGGTCTCTTCTTTCCTTTCACTTTATTCACTGATTTGAAACTTAGCACTTGTTTTCTTATTGATTCCAGGGGCGGCGGCATTCTTGAATGAAGTCTATCTGAACCGAATTCGCACTTATCATATCAGGCTAAGCTTCTCCAACTGAGCTGGGTGCCGGCGCCCTGTATGTGCTGGTGATTGGCACATGGGGGAGTGGTTGCCCGGCTTCCTCGGCTTGGCATCTTGCACCTCGCATTCATGATATCTACATTCAATTGTGCCTCGGAGACATAGTTGAAGCATGCCCACCCAGTGTGCTTCTTTCACGACATGCTCTGATCCTGGGTGTCTTCCAGTGGTTTTCTAGTATTAGAAAAAGTTGTGTCTTTCTTGACATCTGCAATGTCCTCCCACGCTTTTTTATTTTTTTGAATAGGACAAATTGAAGGAAAAGACTGACCCATTTGGTGAATTTCGTGGTTGCCCTCACTGAACCAACTTGAATCTAAACTACGATTCAGATCCAGTCTTAGTGAAATTGGATTTCCTTTGTGTGTCATATGCCCTGGATGTTTGTCGCCTCTAGCCGATGTGCACTAGAATGAGTTCAAATGCTTTTGTCTTGCCTTTGCTTATATGAACGATAATTCATTCCAGTCATACCTCTAACATTAAGGTAAATCGCACCTTATGCAAATCCGAAGCATGTCGCTCCTTGTGCCATTCTCTCTTTTAATTACTACTAATATCCCTTTCTCAAGTTGGTCCTCAACATTGTTAGTCTCGTCCGATTGTGTTCTAGTAATTTGATCTTGCAACCATCTGTGCACCCTTGGTCGTCTGACCTTTCCCCAATTCTCCCATCAATGTGGCGACACCCACATCCTATGTTGACATAGTTACGTCCTTATTCCGTTTGCTTTTGCGAAAGGCTCATGCTTATATGCGATGCGAAGTGTAAAATCGAGACATTCCACTCAAAAATACAATTGCATTTGTTGTGATGTTGCCCAAGTTAGTTGAGAGTCAGTGCAACTTTTGATGGTATTGAAGGTGCTGCCCAAGTTAGTCAAAAGTTAGTGCAACTTTTGATGGTATTAGTGCCCGGCCACAACAATAACACTAACTCCGTAATCTGTCCGATGAAGTTACATTCTATTTTGTGTAAGGACCAGCTTACCCATCACGTAGGTGTATTCTCAGTTTAGTTCCATTGCTTGTCCCATGTGTTTTGCTTTTTAAATTTTCAAGCGTCAACCATATTCGAAGATATTATTTATAAACTTAATATTAATTTTCCTGTTGAGTTTTAGGGGATGTGTTAGAGAATATAACCAGAAATATTATTCGATATTTTTATCTTTTATAATTTGCATAATTTCTCGGGTAATTTTGTGCAATTACATATGATTTCTTAAAGGTCATGTCCATATATATATATAATTCATAGTTGTTGTACTTTTCATTAAATATCATCGAATAATACGCGCTATTTCCTCTCTTTCAATGATCCAACATAAAAAAAAAGGGTCAGTTTTTGTTTTTTAAAAGAAAAACAAAATTAGTGAGCCACTTTTCCATTCTACAGATATTTCAACAGGCTGTTCATCCATCGATTTTTCTGCAATTTGCAATTATAAAATCCATGCATGATGATGCTGTTGCCCGTGCCCCCCCAAGAACACTTGTAAATCGGGAATAACCATACGTGGATCATCGTGATGTTATTGGCTTGTTGTTGTTGGGTCCCACGTGATTAGGGAGAGCTTTCATCCAACACGTCAAGTCAGATGACACTTTCAATGCCGCGTGGCAACATTCCAGGATGTGGTCCACCCCTCGAGTGAAAAAGAAATAGTTCTAAATTTCACCCTAATCATATGAATTCAATTTACCGGACCGTTAGACCAGGTCGGTACGCTTCAATTAGAGCATATGTATGTGTATTCTCCCGGAGATTTAATTAATAAACTTGTCTATTGGGCTTTGATTGGTAATTTATCTGATTAAAACTGTAGAATCGAGCGCTCTTGTAATTAGAATAAAAAACACGTCTCTTATATATCCAATCCGATGATTAAAAACGTACATACGTATTTCTTTGATTTTTTACTTTATAGCCATTATGCATCACTATTTCCACGTGACAAAAAAGAGATGTCGACATAGTAATTTTGTTGTTAGGTGATTTTATTTCTGTTACCTTTCGAAAGATGTCTACACAACAAATGAGCTATATAAATCTTCAATTTGACATTCTAAATCGGAGGTGGATATCAAGTAGTCTGAAAACTCAAAACTCATCAAAGACGAGAGTTATTATCCTCTAGGATAATAAGACACACATTGTGACACGAGGATCCGTTTCGGGATTGCAGCCAATGAATCAAATCATTGAGGCACGCCTAGGCCTAGCTCACATAGTGAATCTCCTTTTTCCTCGTG
Source organism: Eucalyptus marginata (assembly GCA_014182565.1). Taxonomy (NCBI): domain Eukaryota; kingdom Viridiplantae; phylum Streptophyta; class Magnoliopsida; order Myrtales; family Myrtaceae; genus Eucalyptus; species Eucalyptus marginata. The sequence goes on along the minus strand of CM024590.1, from coordinate 42,012,480 downwards.
AGAAGATATTGAGGACGTGCGCGCCCCATCCGGCCCCTAATGGCCTAAGTGGTTCGTGCACTTTGCTGGTGACCGCCCTAGGAAAAACACCTGCATCATGCATAGGGATCACGCTTTATACTTTTTTTCCCATTTGGACTTCACAAATCTCCAAACCCATTGTAGAACTGGCTTTTCAACTGTCTTGTAGCTGTGGAAATCCCCATCCATAAAGTCAAAGTGCACGAGGAAAACCCAAAAAGAAAAAAACGGGCTTTTGTCTGAGTGACTGATCTTTCCTTTGTGATTGTAATGGATAAGGCGGGAGACAAGGGAGTTGAAATGAATGCCTTTAGAGATGGAAAATCAAGGTAACATCAGTTGACAAGAGAAAAAGTGAGTCATTAGCAAAAATACTTGTCCTTCTTTAAATCTTTTTCAGCTTCCTTTTAGAGTGGGAACAAACAATTATGATAATTACATAAATGGACTTTGAATTTCGGTCAAACATTTCTTTTTATGATTCAGATACTAGATTAAATATATACTAAAAGGTCAGGGGCCACATTAAATAAATTAAAATTTTAGAAATTACATTACATATCGAGTCACAGTTCAAAAATTATTTGTGTTATTTTTCCAAAAAAATTTGAGAAAAGATTGACAATAACATGAGGAGCAAATCACTGAAAATGAAGCTCAATGTCCTCGATTTCCCGGGCAGTGAAAACCTTTCAAAACTTCAAGATAGGTAGTTGGGCTGATGATAATATATTAATTTCTTATAATTCAACTATTCCAGATATCGGAACATGAAAATTCTCGAATTTTTAAATACAATCTCACATCCATCCCAAATAATTGCAGGAGGATGAGAAACTTGCTCGATTTTACTTTCTTTGAATAAAATCTTGAACAAATAACATTTCAATAAATTATCGATTATGTAATTACCTTAGTGAGTCATATATTGTGCTTTGGAGTTATCTAGAAAACCTTGAGTAATCTCAAGAGAAAAAGCACTTTGTTTTAGTAATATGGTAGCTAGTTAACTTTGGTTCGATTTTTTTGGGGATACCCTCGATAGAAACCAAATGTGTCCCCGAGTGTTATAGAGTTTTTTGAATGCGAGATCCACTTATGACTCTGGTTCTCGGATAGGTTGGGGACCGATTTAATTGGACCAAATCACATACCTAAAGAGATTGTTTAATGATTGCCCAATGTCATATCTTAACATGACTAGATGACGTTTTACTCTTTTTTTTTTTTTTTTGTTATCTATTACAATCTATCCCCAAAAAGTGCGCGGTCTTTGAGTAAATGCAGAACTCAAATTCACAATGGACAATCTTGTTCTTTTTACCGTTAAAGAATTTACCATTCTTTGTTTCTGACCTTTTCTCTGTTCATGGGGCGAAGACAAAAATTGGCGTGCTTGCACTGTGAGATGAGACCAAATGATAGCATGATTTAACCCATTCCGGCTGAGTTCATCTACTCTACTTAGGTAAATGAACAAATGGATTAGGCAATTTGACTTCAAGGGGTACAGATTCATTGACAAAACGGACCAGACAATTTGACCTCAAGAGGTACAGATTCATTGTTCTTTTCTGTTTGTTTTCCTTGAATGGGTTGCCAAAAAAGATTATGCGACAGTCCAAATAATGCTGGCCGGGATGCAATAAACAATGTCGTTGAACTTAAATAAAGGGCGAGCTTGGAAAAAAAAATGGAGCGTCTCATCCATTTTTCATGGGGACCGGGCCAAACATTGGCGACGCAGAAGATACGGATGTCCATTCGGGAAAGATCTTTGATTGATCACCCCCCCCTACAAAACATCTTGTATTCATGTGTACTCCACCGTACGCGATTAATCAGCGTCTGATAATTAATTAGCACTGGTTAGAACTTAGGACACATCTTTTATTTTTATTCCTTGTTGTTGCTGTTGTTGGGGGTGTTGGGAAAACGGCAACGCCCTTGGATTAAAATACGACCAACGTGGAAATCATGGTGGAGAAGGACGGATGTGGAGCTCAACTGGAGCAACAAACAAGAGCACAGAAGACTCCCCTTATCTCTTCAACGCGTTACCCACTTCAAGATTTTCTCTCTCCATTTAAGCACCGCAAGAGGGCAAAACTCTTTATCAGAGAACCTGAGGAAGTTGCTGAAACTGTCTCCTCTCTACTTTTCTGGGTTTTGTCTTGAGGACCAACCCCATGGACCCTGACATCGATTGGTTTTTCCGAACGACCGCGGCGTGTGCGAGTGTCTCTGTGTGTGTGTGTGTGTTTTTCTTTTGTTTGTTTCTCCAGACAAACTGTACAGTGGGGAAGCAACACCGGGATTATAATCTTATCTGTCCTGCCACTCCAAAACAAAAAAAATCTGGCCTTTCACCAGTTTCTGTCTGACCTTGGACCTCCTCTTCCATGATTTTCCGGAGACTTCCTTGGCCGGAAAATTGGGTTTTATTGAAGGGACAAATCCATCGTGATGTCGAACAAATGCTGTCATCACCTGATTCATAACTATCTCCCTCTCGCGTGCCGATAAGTAGTTTCTTGTGATAAGGTTCATATTCAGGGGAAGGCACGGGGATTACTAGACTTTTCTATGAAATAATAATTAGGAGAATATTGCTGATCCAAGACAATAATTTTTCATATCCAGGTGCTAGTGGTAGGAGAGAGGAACTAGATTAGCACCAATTGACCCAACGAGTTGCTTTCAAACTCTTGTTATAGCCCAAAGTCTGCTGACTGCCAAGGCAGGGGGCTGCTTAAAGTCAGACTCCGTCACTGCATCGGGTAAATGCCAGACTCGAGCTTACCATAACATCCATGATACATTTGCAGCAACATCATTGGCATGAACTGATTGAACAGGCCGATTGCACAAGATTTCACTGGAGAACATTCTATTGCTGAACAGGAGTAGATGATGCCCTCATTTTCTTTTCTTCATAAGTATCTATTTACTGAGAGCATAGTAAACTTTTTTTTTTTTTTTTTTTTGCCGAAAATGATTATTATATTAATCCCTTCAATACACTCGAGCAAGGAAAAAGTCATCACACTTTTTTTTCTCTTCCCCCAAAAGAATAATAAAAAAATAATGGGAGTTCTCAAAAAGAGTGGTTGGCTTCCATTTGCCGTTTTAGCAAAGAGCCCATGATACTTCGATGGGCAGGAATCCTGGCTGGAATTAAGAATCAAATTCCCAATAAAATGTGATGATTATAATTGCAAGGACGTGCAGTCAACAACACTCAGCTACAAGCAGCGAAAGAAAAGAAATGCAAAAAATAAAAAAAAATGAAAGTTGGAGGAGACTAGAGAGAGAGAGATGAGAGAGCTTCCTTAGAGAGGAACTGTTTTTGTACATGGCTAATAAAGGAGGGTCTCTACTAAAATATTATTAAACAAAGGTAATGAAGAAAAGAAGCCAATGAAAGGGAAGGGGAAGGGGAAGGGGTGGGAAAGATAAAGCATGGAAAAAGTGACACATGGGTTAACCTAAGGAGAAAAGAAGAAAAGGTGCTTGACTTTTTACCCTAAAGATAATCAGAAGAAACAGTTCTTGATGAACCCCAAATTTCAACTTCAACTACCATCAGAATTAAATCACAAATCTCTTGATTCTTCCCATCATCAGCGGTTCTCTCTCTCGCTCCCTCTCTCTGTCTCTCTCTCTATCTCTCTCTAGTTGCTCCATTGCTTGTGTCCCGGAACCCATTTGGGGCACTTGGGGCTGAAGTACTTGGACTCGACCCTGGAGTTCAGTATCTCCAGAAGCGGCGCAAACTTGACGCACCTAGGGGTCTTGTACTGGTTGATCGAGGCTCCGTAGCTAATGGCACAGTCCATCAACTTGTCGAACGTCCCGGGCTCCACGATCTTGATCTCGAGTGGGCCGATCGACTTGTCCGACACCCGGCCCTGGCGGTACACGCTGTTGAGCGACTCCTCGACTGCTAGGCAGCAGTCCTCGAAGACGGAAGGAGGGATGGGGTTCGAGCCGTTCAGGCTGAGCTCCCAGAACAGGACGTAGTGGCCCGGGATGGTCGAGGTGTCGGCGTAGCTGGTGTACTCGGCCACGATCGCGTCGAACGGGGCCAGGTGGTTCAGCGCGTTCTTCACCGCGTTCTGCAGCTCGACCTCGTCCGTCTTGTCGGAGTCGATGCTCAGGACCACGTTCTTGCGGCATATGAAGTTGAACTGAGGCGCCTTGTTCTTGAACCCCGCGACTCGGAGCACGTCCCCGACCCTGTAGCGATACAGTCCTGCGAAATTACAGATAGTGCTCATCATGAGTACGCACAACTAAATTAAGCTCTAGTCAACACACAAATGTTTCTTGAAACACTGTGAATGAAAAATTCAGTCTTGCAGATTGGAGTCGGGATTTGACCAATTTGGGTTTAAAGTCGCTGTGAATAAGTTTTAATACATTCGCCAATCAGTAAATGAAAAGTTCTGTCAAGTGTTTCGCCAATTGAAGCATGAAAAAGACGGCCACTTACCGGCATAGGTGGTGACCACAAGCTCATACTCTTGGCCAAGCTTGACATCGACAAGATCGACCAAATCCCGCTGCTCCTTCTCATTGAGCGATTTGGGCATAGAGATCGGGTTGTTGGCGGCTCCGTTGTTACGGTGCACCGGCAAGAACTCGAAGTAGCCCATGGTGGGGATCAATGTGTAGGACACTTCGCTCGGCTTGCAAAGCGGGTTAAGGTTGACCCCGAAGTAACACTCGGAAGAGGCGTACATGGTACACACGAGAGGGAGCCCATTGCTGTAGTAGTCGAGAGTGGGAATGTACTGTGACATAGTGCCGGTCACGATTACATCCACATACTTGGTGTTCGGCCACAGCCGCGTTATGATCCCGCCCCACGAGTCCTTGCCGCACTCGGCCTGGATGAAGTCCGCGAGTTTCGGGTCCGGCTTGAGGATCCTCATCACGGCCTCGCGGATGGCTGGGTCGGTGATCTCTGGGTTGATGGACCCGGTCCGGAGGTCGTGGCAAAGGAGGGCCCAGTGGTTCTCGAGGAACCGGATCGCCCGGATGAAACCGGAGGCGAACACGGCCCCGACCCGGAGGACCTCCTTGTGCTGGCAAAGGCCGCAGAGCAATTGGGAGTACATGCTTTGGTAGGAGTCAGGGCAGAGAATGGTCTCATTGGGGCTAGTGTAGTTGGTATACGGGTCGTAGGGCCTTTCTTTGAAGTGGGAGCTTTTGTAGTAGCTGGTGAGGACGGGTCGGGCGACGAGCCCACCCGGCGTCTTGGACTCTGACTTTATGAACAAAAAGTACATGCCTTTGCCCTTCTCCAGATTAGGCACACACTGGCTCATCACGGGCATCAGCAGGCTATAGAGCAGTGACCTCCTGTTCAGCTCCTCTTCAATGGTGGGCATCAGCTTCCTCTCCCCTCCGGACGTCCCTGAGCTGCACCGAAAATCAAGAACCGACCCGATTTAGCGAGACCCAGCAAAAATCAAGAACCACCCACTTTGCCCATTTGACCCGAGAAGTCGACCCCCCACCCCCCCCAAAAAAAAAAAAAAAAAAAAAAAAAAAAAAATCAAGAACAGGGAGGGAGACCGCCGCGTTCGCTTACCTGGTGAGGAACTCCGAAATGGGGTGGGAGCAGAGGATGGGGGACTTGTCGCCATTGGCGATGCGAGCGACGTCCGGCTGGAGGTCCTCGTAGGTGATCACGGGCAGGGTCGTCTTGAAGGACTCGCGGTCGGTCTGGCCGTCGAGGCCGTGGCGGCGCAGGTACTCGACGTGGGCATTGCGGGAGAGGATCTCGGCGAGGACCCGCCTCTGGACCTCGTCGGCGTTGGCCGTGACGTCCTCGATGAACTGGAGGGCCTTCCTGTTCTTGTCGTGGAGGTTGTAGTCGGCCGGTTTCGGCGCTTGCTTCGGTGCTTCAGGCATGGCTACGGGACAGGAGAGGGAGAGATTTGGCTGGGGAATATGCGTGCGCTGGAGAGAGAGAGAGAGATGGGAGGAGAGAGAGAGAGAGAGAGAGAGAGAGAGAGAGAGAGAGGGAGGAGTACGCAGATGGAGAGTCGAAGAGGAATGAGAGAGGGGAAATGGCTTTCGTGTGTGCGGGAACAAAGAAGAGAGAGGATCAATATATACAGAAGGTGGCAATGCATCACGCTCGGTGAAGCCCCCGGCGAGGCCTAGGGCATTCTCGTCAAATCGCGTATCCTCCCCTTCCCCATTCTTTGTTTTTTTCTCTTTTTCCCTTTTTCCACTCCCCTCCCCCACCTTTTTCGTTTTCTCCTTCCGCCATGCATTGTGAGGTCAAGTTTTTTGAAATAGTGGGGTGTTCATGGTCATGTAGGCATAGAAAAACAATGACATGCAATACATGCAATTTGCAAAGTCCACAATGATTTGACTTACTATCATTTGTCATCTGACCCAATTTGTGGGGGGCACATCAGCTATTTCACCCCCCATGATGAGTTGGCCTATGAGGCGGGGTTAAAAAAAAAAAAGTTGGGTTTACGCCCATTTTTTTAATTGGGATGCAATAGGTACACTTCACTTTTGAATGGTATTCATCTTAAAAAATCCGATCTGTATCGCTCAATCAGAAGTCGGTAACTCGTATCTTTATTTTAAATTTTCCCATGTGAAAAAATTCGACAATTCTCTATTGAACGTACTTAAAAAGTGCTTTGGCTTTATCTAGTATCGCCAACGTACTCAAAAAGAGGATTACTCGATTCTTTTTCTTTTTGGGAGGAAATGCAGCACGCATTTCTTTTCCTTATCTTTCTAGCCTATGATGGCTCATCTCGCCACTTATGAGAACCAACCTCAGCCTCAATTTCAATCCTTTTCGGCACTTTCGCACATGCTAAAAAAGAAAAGAAAAACCCCCGGGTTTTCACAGCTCTCTTGAGAAGCGGTCAAAGGTGCTTGCCGTACAAGGGACGAACCGGGAACCCACTCGAAATCCGCCCTCCAGTGGAGGTGTCCGAGAGGCCCAAGGAAGCGCCAGCGACCGGCTATGCCCGGTTCAGGTGAGCGGGGTTGACCGGCAACCCGCAGTAAATGCGCAGCAAGTACACCGGTTACATGCGCGCTTGTACCGCGGGTGTCCCACGAAATACCGGCAGCCACCTCCGAATTGGCCTTCGGAGGTCACTTGCATTTCCCGGGAACAGAAACACGGCGCCTGTCCGAAAGGTCTCTCGATAAATAAAAGAGAAAAAAAAAAAAAAAAAACCTCCATGTTCTTCTTCTCGTCTCGCGCCCCGAGAATTCGAGTCAACATCTCGCGAGGCGACACCGTGAAGTTGTGTTCCAGTACGGTAAACAACTTTGGGAGAGAGAAGGAGGAGGAGGAGGAGGAGGAGGAGTGGGGGTCGGGACGGCAGAAGAGGGAAGAGATTTTCCTTGTTGGAGCATCCAAGTGGGGCCCCGACAGCTGGCTACCTAATCACTAGGTTGACACGTGTGCAAATGTGAGTGTTCCCTGCCTTCACGGACCTTGCTAAAAATTGTAACCATATACACACACACGCATATATATATATATATATATGTGAGTATGTATGTTGCGGCTCATGGAATCCGCAAGGCTCTCGAGCGTTCACATTTTAACGAACAATAGAGGTTTCACATAAGGAGTCTATGGCGCAGGGAAACGCCTTTCGGGGAGGGATTTTCCTTATTCGAGTAATTCGAAAAGGAAACTTTGGGCTATGCATTGAATTATACCTTGGTCAGCTGTGTAATTGAATTCGTGCACGTCATTCGAGGTTCCCGACGCCGAATCGACATGACGCAGCCCATTGGTTGTGTCATGCAATCGCTCGTGGGAGTTGTAGTCAAGATACGGTGTCTCACTTTTTCCAATGCGCGTGGAAATCAAATGCTTTGCTCCGGCTGACCGTGATTCTAATCGAGCGGAGATAAGTCATTGTTCAAATGACTTCACGCACCTTTGACATAGGTTTTGTTCGTACCATTTATCAAATGGGGCCCGTGCCTTACTCCAGGACGCATGACTCACTTAATCTAGAAAAATAAAGGCCATCTACGCATGTCCTACCCTAAGTGACCGAACTCTGGAACTTGAATGGTGTCATCTTGAATTGGGTTGATCCTCTAGCGTGAAGTAGTTGCAAAGTTACCCATTATCCATATATACATGCACATTGGAATGTGATTGTATTAACATGCTGGAAAATTCAACCTAAAAACTTAAACTTTTAGATATAAAAAGCATATAAGACCCATCGTTAAATGATGTGAATTTTTAGGTTAAGGAAGATAACATGAAAACAAAGAGTATAAAGGACATGTTGTCAAGCGATGCGAGATAATATTTCAACGTAATGATCTATCTCAATATGGAGTTTGCATTGGTTGAAAAGGAACGGGTTCGATTTCTCTTTTGCAAAATGTGAATGTGGGATGGCCATTAAAGAGTTAGATTGAAGAAATAGATAATATAACTAAGGGCATGCATAATAACCATTCTATTCTTATTTCAAATTTTTTTTTTATGCAAAAAATAAATCTAGAATAGAAATCCGTTTGATAATGTAATGTCATTTGTCTATTCCTATAACATATATATATTTTTCAAAAATATGTTTGGAATAGAAACGAGAAGTAAAAAATTTATATTTATCTATTTCTAGAACAAAAATGAGAAGGAAAAACTCTTCTTGTCCATCGCTCTCACTATTAGCCATTTGTCTACCTCCATTGCCCGCAGGCCAGCCATCACAGCATGCTTGCTCACCTGCTCACCCCCACTCGTTGTCACTTGCCGTCCGCCCACCATCCTTTGCCCGCTCGCCGCTAGCGCACCGGCCATCCACTGGCCAATTGCCTGCCCATTGCTTGCCTTCCTCTCGCTAGTCGTCCGTCAATGCTCGGAAGTGAGAAATTTTGTGTTGTTATCAAATAAATTTTTATTTCGGAAATAAAAATTTTGTATCATTATCAAATGTGTATTTTTGCTCAGAAACTCATTTAGGAATAGAAATATAAAATTTTATGTTTGGTTAGAATGTATCATTCGAGCCGTAATAAATGACCAATAGCGTGCAATTATTGAAGCCCCTCAAATGAAAATCGGACTTGATAATTACAGGTCTGACTTTGATTTATATTATGCTTCGAAAGCGCATATATCTAGGGATAATTCTACCCCTTTGGCGTGTTGAGGCAAGATAGAAGACTTTCTAATGTCTTGTGACAAGGCTTGGCGACATCTTTTTCCATGTGTGCATTGCGTGGAAATTGACTTTCTTGGGTTTTCAATCTTTCTCGCTCATACCACTTCCCTTTCAACCGCAAAACGAGAAGAAGAAGAAGAGGAGGAGATTAGCTTATCTCCTATGACTTTTAGACTTGCTTTTGGGTCTGCTGATTTAGTTGAAAACTTAACTTTCGCCGTAGCACTTTTATTTGAATAAGCAAATGAAACATGGAGGCGTTTGGCATATGAAGCGCGAACGGCAATAGAAGCCGCTTTCGTGTATTTCTACGACTATCTCAAGATAGTCAAAGCATGACTCATCGCTCACGAGTTGATAACGTTTGCGCTAAAGCTAGTTGATTCGCATAATCGATGTCTTGAATTCAATTGACAATTGAACATCTTACTTTATCTATGTGTGTCATGACCAGTGCTGACACTACAATGAAATTATAACTGAGAGGAAAAAAGCACACACACAGATTTATGAAAAAAATCCTAGCAAGAAAAACCACTCAGAGATGAGAAACAAAATTCACTATGGAAATTCAAAGATTACAAAAGGTGGCTCTAGAAAACCTTAAGACTTTTTCTGTCTCTACTTCTTAAACCTAATAACTTGAGAAAAAACAATATTTATATAGTTGGGTTATGGGCTTGGGCCAAACAGTCCAAGCCCTCCGCTACTGACACTAAACCTCCAATTTTTCTTAAATCAAGTTGTCACAAATTTCAGTTTAGGTTGAATACACCAAAAGATTTCAAGACCTATTCAATAAATCTCCACCTTGGCTTGAATTCTTTAAATAGATATAAATAACAAACAAGCTTTTCCTCTTACTAGAGTAAAACTCAATTGTAGCGAACACTAGCCAAATCCAAGCACCGCTTGAATTTGGCAATAAGCAAAGGTCTCGTCAACATATCGGCCGGATTGTTTTCTATACCAATCTTCAAAATCTTAATATAGCCATTAGCAAGAATGTCTCAAATAAAATAATACCAGAGTAAATTGTGCTTTGTCCTCTTATGATACATCTAATTTTTAATAAGGTGTATAACACTCTGACTATTACAATAGACAACAGTCACATCATGATTCATATAAGCCTCTTAAATATATGGCTTCTTTAACTGTTTCTGTAATAGTCATATACTCTGCCTTCATAGTAAACAAAACAACCATATGTTGTAAAGTAGCTTTTCAATTGATTGCACAACCTCTAATGGTAAAAATATATCAAGTCAAAGGCTTTTTGTTGTTAAGGTCACCAATATATTTAGAATCAACATATTCTATAAGATTGCCATCGACTTTTCCAAATCTAAACTAAAATCAGAAGTACTTTTCAAATATTTAAAAATCCACTTCACAGCTTGCCAATGAACTCTACTTGGGCATGTTTACCATGTTGACAGCATGTGAAATTTCGGGTTGACTGCAAACTATGACATACATAAGGCTACAAAACTGCACTACAATATGGAACACGTGATATACATTTTATCTCCTCAGTTGTAAGTAGACAAAAAACTAGCTGACAAAAAACTAGCTAATAATCTAAAATGAATAGCAAGATGAATCATTGTTGGTTTGGCATCTTTCATGCCACTTGAGTATGGAACATGTGACATATATTTTATCTCCTCCTTTGTATGTGGACAAAAAACTAGCTAATAATCTAAAATGAACAACATATATTTTATCTCCTCATTTGTATGTGGACAAAAAAACTAGCTAATAATCTAAAATGAGCAGCAAAATGAATCTTTGCTCATTTGACATCTTTCATGCGACTTGATTATGGAACATGTGACATATATTTTATCTCCTCATTTGTATGTGGACAATAAACTAGCTAATAATCTAAAATGAGCAACAAGATGAATCCTTGTCGGTTTAACATCTTTCATGCTAAAATGATTTAACACCTTCTCCATGTAGCTTTTCTGAGAGAGATACAATTTTTCTCTTTTTCGATCTCGGCGAAGTTCCATACCTAGAATTTTCTTTGCCATATCTAAATTCTTCATTTCAAAATTAGTGCTTAACCATGCTTTCAAATTCTGTATATTCGAATTATATTTTGCTGCAATCAACATATAATAATAGAGAAATGAAAGAGTCATTTGGAAGTTTGCACATATATATACAACTATCATATTTGCTTCTATAATAGCCAAATTGCACTATAAACAAATCAAATGTACCACTTTTTAGGTGATTACTTTAAGGCATATATAGATGTTTTTTAATAGACAAACACGACCTTCCTTACCATAAAACTGAAAACCCTCTAGTTGACTTATGCAGATTCTATCTTCAATTTCACCATGTAAGAAAGCTATTTTCACATTGATATGTTCCAATTGAAAGCATAACAACCAAAGTAAGAAAAAATTAGATGGATCGGTGTTTAACGATAGGTGACATATCATTAAAATTGACTCCCTTTAATTTGAGTATAGCCATTATCAACTAGACGAGCTTTGAACTAGATGTTTTCAACTCTAAATATAACTTTTTTTTTTCCTTTTGAAAACATATTTGTAGCCCACAATTTTCTTCCCTTTTGGTGGCTTGACAAGCTCCCAAAGGTAATTTTTTTTTTTTAAGAGATTCCATCTCTTCATTCCTAAGAACTAACCACTTTGCTTAATCTTTTGAAGAGAAAGCTTCCTTGTAGATTTTAGGCTCATTATACTCTACCAACTCATATTTCTATAGAGGCTTCACTGTCATTCTTGGTCCATGTCTAGCAATAGAATACTATTCCCCTTTAGGTTATTCAATCTTAATATTATTCGTAGATGACTACAACTAGTTACAAAGAAATTACATCAAATTCCACCTACTTTGTAGGAATTTCTAGATTTCATGACAAGTAACAGATGATTTATTGCTAGGATGAAGCATAGCAAACTCATCAAAAGTAATATTTCTACTGATGATAATCTTAGATGAATCAGCACACCAAAGTTTATTACCCATTACACCATAAGCATAACTAAGAAAGATACATTTCTTTGCTCTAGGCTGTTTCCCCACACTCACATGCCAAACATCCAAATACTCAAAAATTTATCTGATCATATCTTCTCACATGTTTTACTCTCACTAGGATATTATCCTATATTAGAGATAACTATGATATTAATGTTGATTATTCGTATTTTAAAGATTGTATGTATATCTCCATTTGATTGTGTATATATTGATTGAGATATTATCTTAAAATAGTTATCTAAGAAAGTCTACAATAAGTTGACGTATTCTTCATTAATATATATCAAATTACAAAAAAAATTCCTCAATTCTATTTTCTGC